>ML798586.1:76034-89063 GCA_009831015.1 Picea engelmannii | reverse complement strand
CCAGCAAAGATGATCACTGGGTTAAAGCAATGAATGAAGAACTTGATTAGATTGAGAAAAACAATACATGGGAGATGGTTCAAAGACCCGAAGGTAAAAACGTCATTGGCTCCAAATGGATCTTTAAGAATAAGTTGAATGAGGAAGGACAAGTTATCAGGAACAAAGTGAGGTTAGTATGTAAAGGCTATGCTCAGATATAAGAATTGGATTTTGATGAAACATTTGTGCCTGTAGAAAGATTAGAAGCTATCAGAATGTTTCTTGCCAATGCTTGTCATAAAAGGTTTAAAGTCTACAAAATGGATGTCAAGTCAACCTTTCTCAATGGAGATTTAAGTGAAGAAGTCTATATGGAACAACCAGAGGGTTTCAAATTGTCTGATAACCCTGACTTAGTATGAAAGTTGAAGAAAGCTTTATATGGTTTAAAAAAATCCACTCGAGCTTGGTATCACATACTGGATACGTATCTCAAAGACAAAGGGTTCAAGAGAGGAACAAATGACAACAATCTGTATATTAAGATAGAGGATGATGATTTTCTCATCGTTCTAGTCTATGTAGATGACATCATCTCTGGATGTAATAAGGATTCATTGGTACAATGGTTTGCTTCTGCCATGGAGTCTGAATTTGAAATGTCTATGATAGGAGAACTGTCATTTTTCCCTGGTCTGCAAATTACTCAGAGGCCCGAAGGGATTTTCATTTCTCAAGAAAAATATCTAAGAGAAATGATGAAAAGGTTTCTAATGGAAGATTCTAAACCTGTGGGTACACCTATGGTAACTATATGTAAACTAAGCAAGGATGATGATTCACCTGATGTTGATCAAAGCTCATATCGATCAATGATAGGAAGCATGTTGTACATCACAACATATCGCCCAAACATAATGCATGTTGTAGGAATGGTAGGAAGATATTAGGCTACACCTAAATAGAGTCATTTGCAAGCTGTCAAAAGGATACTCAGGTATTTAAAAGAAACAATGAATTATGGTCTGTGGTATCCCAGAAATCAAAGACTTCAGTTGACTGCTTATTCAGATACAGATTGGGAAAACTGTGTTGATGAGAGAAAAATCACCAGTGGAGGAGCATTCTTCTTGGGTGACTCCTTAGTAGCCTGGCTTAGTAAAAAACAAAGTTCCATTTCTTTATCAACCACAGAGGTAGAGTACATTTCTACTGATACCTGTTTCACTCAGGTATTATGGATGATTCAGACACTTGCAGACTTAGAGGTAAAATATACTGCACCAATCCCAATTCATTGTGATAACACTAGTGCCATCAGTGTGTCTAAAAATCCTTTCTTCCACTCCAAGACAAAACATATTCCCATAAAATATCATTTTCTGAGAGAGCAGGTCACCAATCAGATTGTTCAGGTCCATTACATTCCCACTATAGAACAAATTGCAGACATCTTTAATAATCCCCTAGCCAAGACACTATTTGAATATCTCAAACAGAAGCTGGGTATAATTTCGTTTCACACCTAAAAGAGTCCATCTTGTTAGGGGGAGTTTTGTATTGTTTGAATATCTAATGCCTCCTAAAATTACTGCAACATCTCAGGGGGAGCATGTCTCTTCTTCGACATTGATTTCAAAGGGGGAGAAAAGAATCTGGGTGCCTTAGTTGTCATCAATGACAAAGGGGGAGATTGTTGGCATGTTTTACAGGAAGCGTATGCTTGTCATTGATGGCAAGTACAACAACGATGATGGCTTGAGTATAGTAGCGATGATCAGTAGCGCAGTGATAATTGAGGAAGAGAAGCAACCGTGATCGTTGGATCAACAATTAAGAATTCTTGATCATTGTCAGATCTCAATGTAGACAAGAAGAGGGCGTTGAAGAGGAGGATAGATTTCAGGCGTTAGATCCAAGCACGGGATCCAACCATTTTTGGATCAAGGAGAACCTGCATGTTCTTTAAAGTGCAAGGAGTAGTGGGCTCACAAAATCCTGCAAGAAGGAGGACCGTCCATCTTCAGGCAGGACACATGGAAACAGATCAACATTTCACTGATTGGAAAGTCAAAGGAATGAAATGCTCCAACCTTTCAACTTGTGAAATCTCAATATGCAAAACCGCGATATAATCTCGACCGTTGGATCGAGGAAAAATATGGACCGTTGATGAGACACAATGAAGGATCACGGAGTTGTGAAATCACGATAAAATATTGACCATTGATCCAAGTGGGACACGTGGGGAAAGATCGTCATTTCGCTGACTGGAGAGTCAAAGGAATGGGGTTCCCTAACCTCTCGAAATCGTGATATGAAAAATCGTGACTTAACCACAGCCATCAGATCAAGATTTGATCTAGACCATTAATTCTAGTCCATGTCAGAGTTTCGAGGATCGAGAGTTGGAGATGTCAAAGTTTATTAACATCAGGAATCTCGATATCGTGATATGCGAAATCGTGATTTAATCGTAGCCGTTGAATAGAGATCAGATCTAGACCATTGATCTAACTCCATATTGGAGTTTCGCAAATCATGACATGGAGAGGCAAAGAACCCAATGCAACAAGAATTCCGAAATCACGAAATCGTGATTTAATCGCAGTCGTTGAATAGAGATCATATCTAGACCATTGACCTAACTCCATATCGAAGTTTCGCAAATCACGACATGGAGAGGCAAAGAACCCAATGCAACAAGAATGTCGAAATCGTGAAATCACGATTCAATCATAGCCATTGAATCAAGATCACATCTTGACCATCGAATCACAGGACATGTGGCAAGTGATCGAAATTTCGTTGACTTGGGGTCAATGGAGCATAGTGGTGAAATTCACAAAATGAGAAATCACGAAAGAATTTTTTTTGCATAGGCGCTTGGTTATGACCATAGTCATATTGGGGAAGGAGCTAGTGTAGAAAAGCTTCGTATCAAAGCTTCGGAGATCGCGACATGAAGTGTCAAGACACTTGGGCATAGGAATGCCGAAATGCTGAAACCCGATTTAAAGACAAGATTAATAAAGTTCACCCAATGGCACAGATTAAACTGAAGGAGATCGGATGGCTACTGTTGCACGACACAGTGAAACTGCTAGAAACCATTGATGGTTTCTACCAGAGGATGCGAAGAGACTTCCGTGTGATTTCCAGAGGAGCTGAAGAGTCATATGGAATCTGCCAGTGGAGTGAAGACGATTCATGGAGGAAATTGACAGCTGGATTAGGGTTAAAGCTCGTAACTAAAATAGAAAGGATGAGCTCGACTGTAATAGAGAAGATGAAGAGTCTCAACTGCCAAAGAGAAAAAGAAATCTCGGCTTAACACCTAGTGATGATAGACACAGGGGTTGAATTGTCAGAGAAGTTGAACAGTCACGATGTTGATCATGCAAAGAACTTGAGATGTGGAGGATATTGGCGCAGTATGGGCATGTAGAGGAATGGCGAATATTTCATGCACAAGATGCACAGAAGCCATATATACACGGTATAGAGAAGAGAAGTGGTTGTTGTTGTTGTTGGAGTTTGTTGTGGTTGTTGTTGTTGAAGGTGATTCATGTGTGAAGAAGAAGGAGAGTGCAGCAGCTGAATTGAACAGAAGAGGATATGTGCAATGAATGGACATGGCGCACAGAGCATAAACAAAAGAATAATAGATAGCGCAAGTCATGTGTGTAGGAAGGCAGTGAGGCAGACAGAGCAACAAAATGCAGCAGAACAGTGATGAGTCTGGTAAGCCATTGTTGAACATTATATCACTGTAATAAGTTTCAATAGCAAAGATTTATATTTGAGGGAGGTTGGGAGGTTCTAGGGAGGAATTTTGTCCTCAGAGGTTCAAGTGGGTGCTTGAACACATGGAGTTGTAGCTTCCATCTGGTTGCAGCCAGAGAAACCAGGGTGGTAGGGTGGTGCAAGGGAGAACTTTTGTTCTCTGTTATACAGGTTGGTGCCTATATGATTAGAAGTTGGTGCTTCCATCCAGTTGGTGCTGGAAACACTCAGGGAGTTTGTGCTTCCTTCTAGTTGGTGCTAGAGAAACCAGGGAGTTGGTGCTTCCTTCTAGTTGGTGCTAGAGAAACCAGGGAGTTGGTGCTTCCTTCTAGTGGGTGCTACAGAAAACAGAGAGTTGGTTCTCTCAACAAGTAGTAGCTTGAAAAACAGAGGTTGTAGCCTCATTATGAGTTGGTTCTCATATGTATGATAATGTAAAGAATGTAACTATTACTTATCATATAAATATAAAGAGGTTTTTACCCTTTATGGGTTTCCTTAGGAAATATATGTCTCTGTGTATCACATGAGTGTGACTGATGCTGAATATGTTATTGCTTACTTCCCTGCACTATTGTGATTGTCCTTCAGTATTTATGCAAAGAGTTTAAAAGGAGCATAATTGTTTAAGCACAGTAACAACTGATTCACCCCCCCCCTCTCAGTTGTCCAACAGATTTATGGGAAGGTGGAGTTGTCAGATAATCCTTTCATCAAGGGTGGAAGGTGGACATTCTTGAATTTGAGTGGCCAGGAAATCTAGGGGTAAATTATTTGGGAGGGAAACTTGCCAAAGTGTCGTCAGGGCATGAAAGAGGATTCAAAATCCTCCCCGAAAATGATGCTAAAATGTTATCGAAAAAAATGTAGTTGGGAAAAGACCGACCCAATACACAATATGGAAATAACGGTGGGATATTTTACCCACTTTCACCTCATATAAACCATACCCTCTCTTTAGTGAAGGAAGAATCCAACACAAGGGGGAAGTCTCAGGAGACCCTAGGGGAAATGAGATGAAAAGTGAGATTATGGAATTGATTCCCCTATAGGTCAATATATTAAGTGAAATATGGATTGAAAATGAAAAAAGCGGTTAATAGTTTCCCATAAATTTGAGTACCTACAGATGATGATTGTACCTACTTGAGACACAAGAAAAGACGAACATGCAAGCTTAAAGTTAAGTGGAAAATCAAGTTAAGATTGTTTTCCCTATTTGAAGAATTCATCAAAGATATATATCAGTAGGTAAATGATTTTTAAAAATGTTAACAATATGCTAAAAGTCAGGTAAATGATACAAGAGATAAGCTAACAATTACTAGTGAAACACAAGTATGATAGCACACGACTTTAGAAACATTTAAAGGTTGTTTGATGTAAGTATTGAACAAATATTTATACAGCCTTATGGATGCAACAAATAAGTGTTACTACAGAAAATTCCAACCACCAAAACTTGCAAGTAAACCACCCAAAAGAAGCATAATAACTAGTAGATTAATTTGGCAACTTTCTGGAAACATTTGATGGTTAGAACATGAGCAAATTTGAAAAGTATGAAGTGATTTGTTGCATACATAATGGTTGTATCTTAAATTTATTACAAAATCAATAAATCCTTGAAGAAACAAGACACCCTAGTGGCATTGACAAGATTTTAACATGCAGAAAATATTCCAACTTAAACCATTTCAATATCTCAGAATTCTATGTATCCCAATGCAATGATTTTATTTCTCCAATGCAAGAGATTAGTACCTTTAACTATTAGGTTATGGAGTCTTTAAAAATGAAAGAGATAGTTGTGCTACTTCTTTGTGGGTGTAATCCCATTTACTCCCCAAGGCAAGTAGAACTAGCTAAGAAAAACCCTAGGAGGGTGTAAACCCTTTTACTCCTCCTAGTATTCCTTTCTTCAAAAAATTATTCCAAGAAAATTATGATGGGATTAGTGGGGTTATATGCCCTTATACTCCTCAAAATATTATAAAATAACCTTGTAACCAAGAAATTAAGCAATAACAAGAGAGATTCCTTACCTAGTCCAAGCATTAACAAAATATACGCCTTTTAACCAATAAAATCCATCATAAAAGCAAGAAATGGTCTCCAATAAATACAGTGCCTTACTTATCCATCCAAAAACCAAGACAAACCATCACATGAGCAAGTGTCAAAGAGATATAGAGAAAATCACCCAAAAGGGGCACAAATTTCAGCCAAGGATCCTCTCCTAGATGGGAGAGTTATGTTAAAATGACAAGAGTTTGATCTCTATTTATACAAATACTCCTAAAAGTGTTTGTCCACTTAATTTTAGGGTAACCACAAAGTAAGGGGGGAACAACCATTACTTTTCCCATTTACAATACCAAATTCAAATTTAACTTTAAAACATGCACATAAGAAACCCTAATATGATGTCATCCCTTTTATAGGGTGAATTTTTTACACTTTTTGCAAGTCGTTGGAGTTGAGGATGGAAGTCGTTGGGACTTATAGGGCCTCCCTCTCATGTTCTAGGGTTTCCTCCTTCAATCCAATCCTTCTCCCATCAAAACTTTCCAAGTGTCCTTCACCACCAAAACCCTATCCCTAGGGTGACGTCAAGCTCCTCAAATGTGACGTCTTATCCTTGAGAGAAAGATGTTTGGCTGGAAATGGGATAGCATAGATCCTCCAAGGTGTCTCTAATGGCCTAAAAAGGCTGCCATAATCTTTCGGTGTGTGGTCCATGGTATCTATTCTATGGGATTCAATCCCCAAGGAATCCCAAGCTAGGCTTGTTCTTCAAAATTTGTCCACCAGGCAAGGTCTTGCAATGACAATGAATATTCCCTCCAAGGATCTCAAAAAAAATGCATCATGATAAGTAAATCAAGTCAATAAAAGAGACATATAAGCATGTGCATCAAAAACTACCTCATCAAAACAAACAATTTCTCAAAGACCCTATGTAATTTACCAAGTTTGGGTATTGGAGGTTTGACAAAGCGACCTATTGGGTGAATCGTACTTCAAGTTTAGGAGTGTTTTCCAAGTTGACCCATCTCTAGGTCATGTGGAAAAAGTAAAATGGATGGGAGAAATACTTTTCGGCATGGGGTTCGTGACATAAAAGGTATCATAGTGTCTCATTTATGGATGCCTTTGTAGAGGGTGTGTTGCACCTTTGTTTTCAATGCAACATTTTTCCAAGCCCATTTATTTCCTTTTGTTCTTTTAAGATATTTCCAGGTAGAATCCAAAGTGGGGATTCTACCTAAGAATGAAAAATAGTGCCCACCTTGACTTTGCCCTGGTCACATCATTCTTCCCCAAGTTGAAGACAATTTGTGGGGCTTCTACTTAAGCATGAAAAACAATTTCCCACACATGCTCCACCTTGGTTGGAATTTTGTATTAATTATTTTTCACGGGCCTTATCAATTTCTTATGAGAGACATTTCATTGTCCTCAGGATCCCTGTGCGAGCATCTAAAAGGTTCATGATCAACATTTATCTTTTTCCAGCTACAAGCCTCTGGGCCTTTAGCCCCTTCTTTCCATGAAATGTGGGACAATCCCTTCTTGGGTCAGTACACCCGAAAATCCAAAAAGGAAAGGAGATTAGGGGATGAAGTGTGAAAAGTGACAAATATGGTCAGGAATGACACGATGACTCGTCAAGAGGACCTCCTAGTAGAAAATCTATCCCCAAGGGTGACACTTACTAGGGCACACTGTCAATCACCAAGGTGAAACACAGAAAAGAGCATAATTTCCAAGAAGACGTTACATAATCAAAAGTATTTTTAAATGCAACAAACTCAAATGCCTCAAATATTGAAATTATACTCACCATAATACCTTAATTGTACCTCATGGAGCAATACCCAATGTCTTTCGGAAGCTAGTTGATGCGGTGGATACCTTCGTGATGAACCTAAGATCTATGGTGGTGAAGCGGGCCTCTATCCATGCAAGTGGAAATTTTTGGTCAAGTTATCTCTAAGTACTCCATGTCTAAAACCTAAGGGCCTTGAGACATCATCTCCTTAGTGATCGCTAGGAATTGGGGATAACATGTACATTGCATATTCTTGGAGAAAAGGAAGACATACTTGTCAATGAATAAATACATGCAAAATTCATATTTAATTGGGTGCATGATATGTACCCCTCGTTGGGGGTTGGACGTCATACTATATAAAGTAGAAGCATGGAATAGATTGGTAAGTGCAGTGCATTGGATACAACATAGGATGGCATACAAAGGGTATCTTTGTAGAAACTCTTATACTCTCGTTATGATATAAAGGGAGATTAATGCCATGCAATAGAGAGATACAATGATATAAATTGTCAAATGTGCATGTTGGTGAGATGGGAACTCAATGATTAGGAAATATTATTTCATTGGAAATGTTTTCTTCTACATAAATACATTCAAAAGAATTCACTCAATTGGTATTTTTGTCTATCAAAAATCCAAAAACAACTTGAAATAGATCTTACATTTATTCAAAAGCACATCATCGATGAAACAATGGACCATTGACAAACATTCCAATGTCATGAACGCGTGACTTCTTACAAGCATGGAGGTTGTATGCCCACCATACATATTCCATATAATTTTACTTTTTGAGATTAAAAAGAATATTTTGAAGGAAGGAAATGGTAGCTTCATTACACATGCATATTTTATAAGAGTGGCAAAAAAATTCAACAATGGTTGTATTCCTAAAAATTCAAGAATGGGCATTTGCAACATATGTGCTTCTCTTAAAGAATGAAAGGATAAATTAGAAAAATTAGAAAGGGATATGCCTCTACAAAACCATCTTTTTATAATCGGATAGTTATTAATTATAAAAGCTCATTAACAATATTTTAGTTTTATGTTATTTGAAAATGTTGTTATTAAAACACTTCAAGAGCATCACAATCAACAATCATATAAATGACACAATTTATACAAACATGTGACATCCCCAAAGAAAAAAATAAAATAAAAAATAAAGTATTTTTGAAAATTTAAATTTGTTGAAAAATTATTTTGTTTTTAGTAAATTTGAATTTGGAAAATTTTTGCCTTTTATGGCAATTCCAAATTTTGAATTTAATAATTGTAATTAATTATTATGATTGTTGGGCAGAGATTTGATTTGAACCAACTAACTATTTGACTATGACACTTGTATGAAAACAGAATATTTTATATTGATTGCAGGAGGACAAATGGAACAACCATGTTAAAATCAGCTGACCATGACTCCATGAGTGGGGAACCTATTGGAACTACCTCTGGGCTGATTATTACAAGTGGAAAATTAGAGATTTGGCCATTGGCAGCCCCTGAAAATTAGGGATTTAGAAAGATGCGAAAATTCCCAAGGGAGGGAAAAGACCTAGGAAAAAGGATTCTTTTTTGGATAAATAACATATGTGAGGAGGTAGGACGTTGCCAAGTATGTTGGGAAGGGATACTATTGATTCTTCCTTACTATTATGAACACTACGGAGTGAGTGTGAGGCAGGAGGAATCTGTTGGAATTGAAGGACATTGTTGAGGAGGAGTCTTCCAAGTTCATCCTCATGGATTCATGGTTAGGCTAGGGGGTGAATCGGGAAAGTGTTTTTGTCTTCCTTATTCTATGGTTGGGAGGAACATGGTTGTTCCCTTTGTCTTCCCGTGAGCTGGTTCAGATATGTAAATCTTCCCCTGCTCTGTTCTTGAATGATTTGTGTGTAACTGATATTATGCATCTAATTGTACTAAGTTGAAATAATTTTCCATGGATGACATATATTCGTGGTATGAATTTTATAATCAAAGACTAAATTATGGATTGGTCCCTCCTGAAAACTAGAATGCTAGGCAAAATTATCTATATACAATTGAACTGGAAAGAGCATATCCATCTACAGGATATGTTTAACTCTGAAATCAAAATTCTAGTAAGGATTATCTGTGTACAAATATGATTGAAATGAATAGATCTATTATAGGAATATGTTTATTTCTGTGACTAAGATATTAAACAGATCTAACTATGAGCAATCGGAGTTGAGTAAATATGTAACTACAAAAACGTTTAGGTGTATCTCTATAATTAAAATTCAGAAAAATCGTGCCACTTACCGGAGACTTCCTTTCTAGTATAACTTGGAATTGAAGAGAAATACGAGACAACACAAATCTTATGGATCACCTATGTATTTATATATTATACATATATACATTTGGAAAACTGTATAGGCATCACAACAAACCGGAAGTGGACTATATACAACAGAAAAAGTTGATATGATATATGTTTTTTCTTGTATTATACGAATTATATATTGATCAATCATATGCACCAACAACATGCAAATGAAATGCTAGATGTGTAAATATCAACGAAATTTGAAAGTTAAAGAAATCTGGAACCCATTTTTATCAGATGCTAGAATCGAGAGTACAATCATGGAAATTTACATCTATCATGAGATCCTATGCATTTCTATATTCCAAGTTTTGTAGTGGAATTTCAATCTGTGAAAAAGAAAATTGGAAAGAACGAATTCCTTTGGAGTGGTCTACCCTTTCAACATTCAAAATTTGTGGCATATTATAAATTGGCGCAACCCTTAAAGAGATCTGGAAACAAATATCAGGAGTATTAGATTCATTTATGGCAATACAATCTTGTAGTCATGGGTCGGATATTAAAACTATAGAATCCTTTGACTTCAACGATGGGAAATGATTTGCACTAGGAAAACTTAAGTTAATGCAGACATTTATATAGATATGCATATAACCACGTATGCTTACGGAATTCTATACGTATAATAACAACCACAAGACTTACTTTAAATGAAAACAGTTAATCAACAACTAACACAAGTAAAGATTGCATTAAATTTGATTCACTATATAGTCTACCTCTGCCATGTTTTCACAATATAGATTATGTCTGGAATATCTCTACGCAGAGACTAACAACGAAAAACCTCAATAAAAGAAAATAAATTTACAACCCTTGTTTAACAAAAATTATGTACATCTAATGAATTGGGTATCAGTCCTATGCCAAGAACGCCAAGGTAATAACCCAACACCATAGGACTTTTCCAGATCTCTCAAAGAGTTCTCTTGTTAGAAACCAGAATACCTTTCTGAGCAAGACCCAAATTATATCCAGCGCCATATTCCACATAGACCTACAAAAGAAGCGAAGCATTCAAATTAGTCACGTTATATAGGTCTTTTCGAAACTTGAACCTTTTTTTCAAACATACAAGATAATGATTAGGTATAAACTATTACTTATCTTCAATTTTCCATAGGTAGTCTTCCAGTCTGAATCACGACCGCCGTTAGACTGAAAGGGGAGGAGTGAACGTATCAAGCTGATGGGTACCCTCCCATCAATCAGGGCCCCATTATTAGTTACAAATATCCAGTACAAAGAGATGGGTTTTACAAGAAATGCATTTTCATAAATGTACAGGAGTTACGACATCGAATCGAGCAAACATTAAACAAAGGAAAATTTTAATACAGTTATACAGAGGAATAGATGAGTCACAAAGATTATATTAAACATGAATTTCGTAGGCCCATACACTGATAATATGAGGATGCCTATTTTCTTTAAACACAAGAACCTATTTAAAGGAAAAAGAAAAATTTAATTTAAACATGGAGTAAGATAGATACCCTTCTCCCTATGGTCAAACCATGGCCAAGACCATACAAAGCCTGCAAACCATTGTCTGTGGCATGATATAGGAATTTCGAACCCGAGAGGTATTGCTAATTCAGGTTCTACAGAAGAAATTTATGAACGGTTATTCGTTCTTCTCAGTGGGGTTATGGGATTTTTATGAGGGCAGAGTACAATCGAAAGAAATCCTAGAGGTGGGTAGATAGAGCTAGGATAAGGAAATGATATTTAATCGTTATACAGAGAATACCCAAACACGACAGATATTGTCGTCAAAGCTGACCATCTGACAGTTCACTAACCTCGGTAAACTAAAATGCATTATAGTATGGCTCACCAAACAATGATAAAACAAAGCGAAGGAAAGTGGGAATGACAAGCATAAATGCATACTACTTACGAATAAACCTCGGAAGCCCCAAGAAAACAAGAGAACGAAGTATAGAGCCTTTCAGGTAGGAGTGCGATAGGTAGAGCTACTTACCAGTAGAGAGGAAAAAAAATAATGCTTCTTTTGAGTTTCAGTAATGAGGAAGTAACTTACTAATAGTCAAATGTTATAGTGATAGCATGAATCTTACCAGGCAGTTGGGTGAAAGACATCGCCTCCATCAAGAAAGTTCCCCAGTCATTTTTTTTCCTTCGACAAGATTACGGAGTCGCAGAGCCAAATTCTCTGAGAACCTACTTGTTATGGAAATGAAACCACTATAACCTAAAGAAAACCTTACCGCATAGATTAAATGTTGTTGGTATGAAAGAAGGGTTGGCCATGTAAATAAGGAAACTTGGTCCATCCACAGTGGATGAAGAGTAAGGTGATGGCCTCGACTCTCACACACACCATGTAACATTAATGGCCTGGCCAGGGTTTAACTCTCAACTGAATTTTTCCTACCCTTTCAATTGACAGGTTACTGATTAAAGAAGCGCCTGCGCATTTAAGGGAAGTTTTAACCCTAACCAACACTAACCTCATTAATGCAACTTTTATTTGGAGTTTCATATGGAACATGTGGAGTCAACGAATTGCTAGCATGGACTATTGGTTTCAAAATAATCGTTACATCAATATTAAACCGAGAAGCACTTACCCCAACCACATCCTTACTAATTCAAATATTTCACAGAGGGGTATAACCCGCCCCTTTACCTTTATTCTTATTACATGATTTCTTTGATCAAGTGGTTAATGTTATGCATAAGGCTTAGGGATATAAGTCCCAAAAATCCTTCATAGTGGTAGGCCAATTATATGGATATATAATTCTTATATTGATATGAAAGTAAACATAATCTGCAGGATTGTAAGTGAGTTGTGGAATGCGGAATAAGAAGATCTTGTAATATTGTTTCAAAGGTTTAAGTTGGGTAGTAATTTTAGCTGACGTCAGCCAGGACTCTTTTACTTTTAATGATGAACCCATTGAAAGGGGAATGCAAAAAAAATAAAAAATTATTTGACATCTTTGAGGTTTATTACATATGGTATCGCAGCAGAGTTTACAACACTAGGCCTTGAAAAGGGCCACACTAGAGCTTTGGCATATATATA
>ML798586.1:23013-75967 GCA_009831015.1 Picea engelmannii | reverse complement strand
ATTCTTACTGATGCTAAACTAACAAAAATCCTTTGTACAAACATACAAAAAATTTGTTTCGTGTTAATTATGGCCACTCAGTATGATGCGGAAATTAGAATGGAAGGAAAACCAGCACAGGGACCTCATGGAGATCCAAAACAGAATAGTGACAAAATCTCTCCTATGGAAGTACTAGAAACAATGAGGAATCTTATTGTTGAGCTGCAAGTTTTCAAAGTAGACAATGAGAAATTGAAAAAATCACAGCAAGAACAACAAGAGATAAATGAAGTCCTGCTACGCAGTATAGTGACCAAGAAAAGCCCAGAGGACGATAACCATGATGAAGAGGTCAACAAAAGGGACTCCAAGAATTATGGGCCTGAAATGGAAAAATGAAAGAATTCATCTGAAGGTACACCCTCAACTGAGGACAAAACTAAAACAAACAGGAAAGGAAAACAAATAGACCACCTTGAAGGAGAATTTAAAAAGATTAAACCAGCTACCTTTGATGGAGAATCTAGGACATGAGAAGAAGTTGAGGCATGGTTGTTGGACATCAAAAAATACATCCAGATCTACAACTATTCCAATAATATGAAGGTTAGAATGGCCATCTACAATCTGAAAGGGAAGGCCAACATTTGGTGGCAAGACCTGAAATTGGCCAAGATCCTAAAGGATAAACAGATGGAATGGTCCGACTTTAAGAAGTATTTCAAGAAACAATAACTTTCTAAAAGATATTATGAAAGGAAAATGAAAGAATTTTACGAGTTACGACTCAGACAAATGATGATGGAAGACCTCATAAATAAATTTCTGGAACTACTAAGGTTCGTACTATACAACCAGGAGGATAAGGTAAAAATCCAGTGGTTCTTAAGTTGTTTACCACAGTCCTACAGGGACAAAATTGAGTTTGACAACCCCAAATCCTTGAGTGAAGTATTTAGGAAAGCACGAATGTGCTATGACCAGTATAAACAATGGGCAAAGTTTTGCAAAGCCTAGAAGGATAAGAAACAAGATCGAATGAACCAACGGAAGAAGGGATACTAGCTAGCTCCTTATCGGAATATAGAAAAAGGTTTTTCGAGAAAGGATTATCACTCCAATCATCTGAATATGCAAGGCAGCGATAAATCGGTAAACCTGGGAATGAAGAAGTTTGGGGACAGCCTCCGTGAGCCATTAAAGTGTTGGGAATGTGGAGAGCCTCATCTAAGGAGGATCTGTCCACATTTAAATTCAGCAAATATAACTGCTATTCATAATTTATAGTAAGCCTCGATGGTGGGAGATGTGGGCAAAATCCTGCATCGGATAAATGCATCCATAGATGGCCGACAAGATGACCACTAGTCCTCGATGGTAGAGATCGAAGGTAAAATCAATAACTCTCAAATATCTATCTTAATTGATCCTGGAGCTACGTTAAGTTATGTTAATCCTGATGTAGTAGAGTCAAACAAACTTAAGAAACTGAAGCACAAAAAATCATGGCTGGTACAACTAGCAACAAAAACTAAAAGGAAAGTAGTTGAATTTATTTTTGATTTTGAGTTCAACTTAGACAGTCAAAATATAAGGACAAATATGAACATCCTACCACTAGGATCTTACGATATGATTATCAGGATGGACTGGTTGGAGAAGCACAAAGTAGTACTAGATTGTTATACAAAGTTGCTTAACTATAAAGACAATTTTGGCAGTACTAGAACAACCCAAGGTATACCAAAACCTGTATCAGTCAGACAAGTTTCAGCGATGCAACTCAAGAAATTTATGAGAAAGGGATTTCAAGTTTATGCCATCCAAGTAACGAATCTATTAGATAAAGAAGATAAGAAAAAGTTAGAAGACTTTGCTATCCTACGTGATTTTAGAGAAATAGATTTCTCCATAGACCTACTACTGGTTTCAACACCTTACATAATGAGTCTACCAGAACTGAAAGAATTAAAAGTACAATTACAGGAATTGTTGGACAAAGAGTATATCAGACCGAGTGTTTCACCATTGGAGGCACCAGTCCTCTTTGTGAAAAATAAAGACGGTACTCTAAGACTATGTATCAATTATAGACAACTGAAAAAAAATGATTATTAAGAACAAATACCCCTTACCAAAGATAAATGATCTGTTTGACCAAGTAGGTGGGGCCAATATCTTTTCAAAGTTGGATTTATGATCCAGTTATCATCAAGTTAGGATAAAGGATGAGTACATAAACAAAACATCTTTTCGAACAAGATATGGACACTACGAATTTGTAGTCATACCTTTTGGGCTCACTAACACACCAGCCACATTTATGTGCCTGATGAAAAATATTTTCAGCCAGTACTTAGACAAGTTCATAGTAGTATTTATTGACAATATTCTGGTCTATTCTAAAATGGAGGAAGAACATGAGGAGAACTTAAGAATAGTTTTGCAAACATTTAGGAAACATAAACTGTACGCTAAGTTTGACAAGTGTGACTTTTATCAAAAGGAAATACAATATCTAGGACATGTAATTTCAGTAGAAGGCATTGTCATAGACCTGGAGAAGATAAAATCCATTATGGAATGGTCAGTACCTAAGGATGTAGCGGATATCCTATCATTCATGGGAATCACTGGATATAATCGCAGATTTATAGAGGGGTTTTCCAAGATAGCCTACCCTATCACGTCATTACAAAAGAAAGGGATCAAGTTTAACTGGTCAGAGAAGTGTCAAGACAGTTTTAACAAGCTAAAGGAATTATGGACAACTGCACCCATATTGAAAGTAGCGGACCCAGATAAAGACTTCATTGTATGTGTTGATGCATGTAAAGAAGCACTAGGTGGTGTCCTAACTCAGGAAGGACACATTATTTGTTATGAGTCCCAAAAATTAAAAGAACATGAGCGAAATTATGTCACTCATGACTTAGAATTGCCAACGGTAATACACGCCTTAAAAATGTGGCAACACTACATAATGGGAAGAAGATTTCTACTGTTGGCGGATAATAGCAGTGTGAAATATATGTTTATCCAACCAGATCTTAATGCAAGGCAAGCAAGATGGCTAGCCTTCTTGAGCGAATTCGACTTCGAATTCAAACATATCAAGGGAAAGGAAAATAAGGTAGCAGACACTTTAAGAAGAAGAGTCCATGGGTTATTTCAGATAAATATCAGCAGGGCAAAAAGTGATCTAGAACAAAGAATAAGAACAACAGGTATTAATGACGAAAATTACACTAAGATAATGGCAGAATTACAAAATAGTACCATAAACTCAGATAAACCAGAACTAAGTATCGACAAGAAGGGACTATTACGATTTAAAAATAGACTCTACATACCAGATTCATCATAGCTAAAATTAATAGTCTTGGATGAAGTGCATAAGAAACTGTATTCGGGCCATCCAGGATACCAGAAAACAATAACAACACTTAGAAAACTATTTTATTGGCCTAATATGAAGGGAAAAACAACAAAATACTTGGCTAGGTGCCAAGATTGTCAATAGGTTAAGGCCAAGCACCAACATCCAGCCGACCTATTACATCCATTACTAGTACCAGAATGGAAATGGGAGACCATATCATTGGAATTTATAATAGGTTTTCCTAAAAATCAGAAACAAAATGATTCTATCATGGTTATAATCGATAAACTTAGTAATTCTACACACTTTATCCCTATAAAGTCTACTTTTAAAGCTATAAACATTGCTGAAATATTCATGAAATAAATTTTTAGACTGCATGGTATTTCTAAAATGGTGATTTCAGATAGAGACGTAAAATTCACATCTGCTTTTTGGAAGGAATTGTTTGCAGGGATAAATACTAATTTGAATTTCAGTACCAATTATCACCCACAAATGGATGGACAGACCGAGAGGAAAAACCAAATCATGGAGGATATGCTATGCATGTACATAAGAACAAAACCAAACAAATGGGAAGACTATCTACACTTGGTAGAATTTGCATATAACAATGGGTACCAAACTTCGACGAAGCTAAGCCCTTTCAAAGTATTGTACGACAGAAAGTGTACGACCCCAATTAGCTGGTATAACCCGGCTGACAGACTCATGGTTGGACCAGAAATGCTCTAAGAAATGGAGAACATGGTAAGGAAGGTTCAACAGAACTTGAAAGAAGCACAGGACAGACAGAAGAGCTATGCAGATCAGAAAAGAAGACACTTGGAATTTCAAGTGGGAGACCATGTTTATTTGAAGGTCAAAGCCTGAAAAAGTTTATTGAATTTAGGGAACAGTGCCAAGCTGGCACCCAGGTTTTGTGGGCCATTTGAGATATTAACTCGAATTGGACCCATAGCATATCAACTTGCACTCCCAGCTAATCTAAGAATTCATAATGTATTTCATGTTTCTTTGCTGAAAAAATTGTTCCATGACCCTACTCATATGATTGATTGGAACTTGGTGTAGGTGGAACCCGAAGGTGAGTTCTAGGTGGAACCCCTGCATATTTTGTACCGGAGATAAATAACACTTCAGAATAGAGCCATCGCTCAAGTAAAGGTGCAATGGAAGCACTTTAGTCCCGAGGAGGTCACTTGGGAGTTGGAGGGAGATATCTGGATATCTCATCCAATTATGTTCCAAGAAAGGAACGAACATTGAGGACAGTGTTTTATTGAAGGGGGAAAGGATGTGACATCCCATATATATATTGAAAATTTAAATTTGTTGGAAAATTATTCCGTTTTTAGTAAATTCGAATTTGGAAATTTTTTGCCTTATATGGCAATTCCAAATTTCAAATTTAATAATTGTAATTAATTATTATGACTGTTGGGTAGAGATCTGGTTTGACCCAACTAACTATTTGACTATGACACTTGTATGAAAATAGAATATTTTATATTGATTGCAGGAGGACAAACGGAATAGCCATGTTAAAATCAACTAACCATGACTCCATGAGTGGGGAACCTATTGGAACTACCTCTGGGATGATTATTACAAGTGGAAAATCAGATATTTGGCCATTGGCAGCCCCTAAAAATCAGGGATTTAGAAATATGTGAAAATTCCCAAGGGAGGGAAAAGACCTAGGAAAAATGATTTTTTTTGGATAAATAGCATATGTGAGGAGGCAGGATGCTGCCAAGTATGTTGGGAAGGGATACTATTGATTATTCCTTGTTGTTATGAACACTACGGAGTGAGTGTGAGGCAGGAGGAATATGTTGGAATTGAAGGACATTGTTGAGGAGGAGTTTTCCCAGTTCATCCTCATGGATTCATGGTCAGGCTAGGGGGTGAATTGGGAAAGTGATTTTGGCTTCCTTATTCTATGGTTGGGAGGAACATGCTTGTTCCCTTTGTCTTCTCGTGAGCTAGTTCAGATATGTAAATCTTCCCCTGCTCTGTTCTTGAATGATTTGTGTGTAACTGATATTATGCATCTAATTGTACTAAGTTGAAATAAGTTTCCATGGATGACATCTATTTATGGTATAAAGTTTATAATCAAATACTAAATTGTGGATTGGTCCCTTTTAAAAACTAGAATGCTAGGCAAAATTATCTATATACAATTGAACTAGAAAGAGCAAATCCATCTATAGGATATGTTTAACTCTGAAATCGAAATTCTAGTTAGGATTATCTGTGTACAAATATGCTTGAAAGGAACAGATCTATTATAGGCATATTTTTATTTCTGTGACTGAGATACTAAACAGATCTAACTATGAGCAATCAGAGTTGAGTAAATCTGTACCTATAAAAACGTTTAGGTGTATCTCTATAATTAAAATTTAGAAAAATCGTGCCACTTAGGGGAGACATCATTTCTAGTATAACTTGGAATTGAAGAGGAATATGAGACAACATGAATCTTATGGATCACCTTTATTTATATATTATACATATATACATTTGGAAAACTGTATAGGCATCACAGAAAACTAGAAGTGGACTATCTACAACAGAAAAAGTTGATATGATATATGTTTTTTCTTGTATTATACGAATTATATACTGATCAATCGTATGCACCAACAACATGCAAATGAAATTCTAGATGTGTAAAGATCGACGAAATTTGAAGGTTAAAGAAATTTGTAACCCCCTTTTATCAGACGCTAGAATTGAGAGTACAATCATGGAAATTTACATCTATCATGAAATCCTATGCATTTCTATATTCCAAGTTCTGTAGTGGAATTTCAATCTGTGAAAAAGAAAATTGGAAAGAATGAATTCCTTTGGAGAGGTCTATCCTTTCAACATTCAAAATCTGTGGCGTATTATAAATTGGCGAAACCCTTAAAGAGAACTGGAAACAAATCTCAGGAGTATTAGATTCATTTATGGAAGTATAGTCTCGTAGTCATGGGTCAGATATTTAAACTATAGAGTCCTTTGACTTCAATGATGCGAAATGATTTACGCTGGGAAAACTTAAGTTAATGCAGACATTTATATAGATACCCATATAACCACGTATGCTTACATGATTCTATATGTATAATAAAAACCACAAGACTTACTTTAAATGAAAACAATTAATCAACAACTGACACAAGTAAAGATTGCATTAAATTCGATTCACTGTATAGTCTACCTCTGCCGCGTTTTCAAAATATAGATTATGTCTGGAATATCACTATGCAGAGACTAACAATGAAAAACCTCAATAAAAGAAAAGAAATTTACAACCCTTGTTTAACAAAAATTATGTACATCTAATGAATTGGGTATCGGTCTTATGCCAAGAACGCTAGGGTAATAACCCCACACCACCAGGACTTTTCCTGATCTCTCAAAGATTTCTCTTGTTAGAAACCATAATACCTTTCTGAGAAGGACCCGGATTAGATCCAATGCCATATTCCACATAGACCTACAAAAGAAGCGACGCATTCAAATTGGTCATGGAATAGAGGTCTTTTTGAAGCTCCAACCTTTTTTAAAACACACAAGATAATGATTGGGTATAAACTATTACTTATCTTCGATTTTCCATAGGTAGGCTTCCAGTTCAAATCGTGACCACCGTTAGACTGAAAGGGGAGGAGCGAACAAGATCAAGCTGATGGGTACCCTCGCATCAAACATGACCCCATCATTAGTTACAAATATCCAGTACAAAGAGATGGGTTTTACAATAAATTTGTTTTCATAAATGTATAGGATTTACGACATCGAATCGAGAAAACATTAAACAGAGGAAAATTTTAATACATTTATACAGAGGAACAGACGAGTCGCAGAGATTATATTAAACATGAATTTCGTAGGCCCATACACTGATAATATGAGGATGCCTATTTTCTTTAAACACGGGACCCTGTTTAAAGGAAAAAGAAAAATTTAATTTAAACATGGAGTAAGATAGATACCCTTCTCCCTATGGTAAAACCGCAACCAAGACCATACAAATCCCACAAACCATTGTCTGTGGAATGATATAGGAATTTTGAACCCAAGAGGTATCGCTAATTTGGGTTCTACAGAAGAAATTTATGAACGGTTATTCGTTCTTCTAAGTGAGGTTATGGGATTTTGATGAGGGTAGGGTATAGTCGAAAGAACTCATAGAAGTGGGTAGACAGAGAAAGGATAATAAAATGATATTTAATCGTTATACAGAGAATACCCAAACACGACAGATATCGTTGTCAAAGCCAACCATCTGACAGTTCGCTAACCTCGGTAAACTAAAATGAATTACAATATGGCTCCCCAAACAATGATACAACAAAGCGAAGGAAAGTGGGAACGACAAGCATTAAGGCATACTACTTAGGAATAACTCTCGGAAGCCCCAAGAAAACAAGAGAATGAAGTATCGAGCCTTTCGAGTAGGAGTGCGATAGGTAGAGCTACTTACCAGTAGCGAGGAAAAACCAAAATGCTTCTTTTGAGTTTCAGTAATGAGGAAGTAACTTACTAACAGTCAAATTTTACAGTGATAACATGAATCTTACCAGGCGGTTGGGTGAAATACATGACCTCCATCAAGAAATTTACCCAGTCTTTTTTTTCCTCAGACAAGATTACGGAGTCGCAGAGCCAAATTCTATGAGAACCTACTTGTTACGGAAATGAAACTGCTATAACCTAAAGAAAAATTTACCGCATAGATTAAATTTTGTCGGTACGAAAGAAGGGTCAGCCATGTGAAGAAGGAAACTTGGCGCATCCACAGTGGACAAAGGGTCAGGTGATGGCCTCAAATATCGCACACACCATGGTCAATTAATGGCATGGCCAATGTTTAACTCTCGACTGACTTGTTCCTACCCTTTCAATTAATGGGTTACGGATTAAAGAAGCACCTGTGCATTTAAGGGAAGTTTTAACCCTAACCAACACTAACCTCGTTAATGCAACTTTTAGTTGGAGTTCAGTATGGAACAGGTGGAGTCAATGAACTTCTATCATGGACTATTGGTTTCAAAATAATTGTTACATCAATATTAAACCGGGAAGCACTTACCCCAACCACATCCTTATTAATTCAAATATTTCGCAGAGGGGTATAACCCGCCCCTGTACCTTTATTCTTATTACATGAATTCTTTGATCAAGTGGTTAATGTTACTCATAAGTCTTAGGGATATAAGTCCCAAAAATCCTTCATAGTGGTAGGCCAATTATATGGATACATAATTCTTATATTGATATGAAAGTAAACATAATCTGCAGGACTGTAAGTGAGTTGTGGAACACGGAATAAGCACATCTTGTAATATTGTTTCAAAGGTTTAAGTTGGGTAGTAATTTTAGCCGACATCAGCCAAGACTCTTTTACTTTTAATGACAAACCCATTCAAAGGGGAATGCAAAATAAAAAGTTTTTTTATTTATTTGACAGTTATGAGATTTATTACAAAACATAAGAAGAAGTGTTATGATGCTCCAAATAAATATCTAGGTTCTATAATTGATGCTAGTTGAGACAACATATTAATGTAAAAGAATAATATTTTACAAGAGAGTTTCTCACAATCAATCATCAACAAATGATCCTCCATTATTTTTAAATAGAGATCATGGACCAATCAAGTGTTAATCCATGGATCAATGTAGTTTTTAAGATCGAGGAGAATATGAACCGTTGGATCACTCTATGTATAGAACATATCATGACCATCGGATTAAATAACTACAAATGCATACTAATGCATTCTAAAGAAACAAACTAAGAGACACACTTTTCCCGAAAGACATAATAAACCAAGTTGAAATTAACTAACTCCTAAGTGTCTAAATATCCTAACATCACACCTTAAGAAAAATGTTGATGTCGAGGGACTAAAGAGTCCCAAACACTGATATTTTGACCTTGTGTGGGGCTAGGCAAGAAGAGACGAGAATGTCACCCTGGGTTTAGAGCCCCAACAAGAAAACACATTAGACTCTAGGCTGAATCTCCTCTAACCTAAAGTCCAAGCATGAAATCCTTTTTCTTTGTATGTTTTTTTTTTAAATATTTGATTTTTGTTTAGTTTTGCAACTTTATAATTTTGTATTTGATTCTGTGTATGAGTTCATAAAGTTGAAATAACAAAGTTAAATCAAAACTTAAAATAAATAAAACAACTAAAGAAAAATATGTACAAGAAAACCCTAACTTAATAATATTTTTGTATTTATTTTGTAAGAGAGTAAACTAAGACAAAACTAAAGAAGAGTTAATGTAAATATGTTAATGCTAAGGTGAGACAATTAAAACAAAAGTATATTAAACAAGAGATTAGTTTAAAGACTACAAAAATAAATTAGAGTAACAATGTAGTGATGTGATATCTTTTTTAACTTTTTTTTTTTTAAGTTAAAATGTAATAAATAATAAGAGAACTAAAGTAAGTAAAGAAAAAAAAAATTGTACATATTAATACTAGCTAATAAAAATAAAATGAATGAAAATTATATACATATTTTTACAAAACTAATAAATTCATAAGAAAAAATTATAAGTGTCGTGCTAAGAAAAAGATGAAGAAAAATGAGATTTAAAAGAAAACAAATAAAAAAACAATTTAGGAGCTCAAAATATTTTGTTCTTTATTTAAAAGTAATCCCTATACAATTCTTGGATTCTATGGAATTTACAAGTCTTTATGTAGACTTGGCCAGGTATTTAGCGTTTAGCCATTCTAGAACAGAATTATAATAGAATGACCAAGAATGAAAGAAGAAGAAAGTTGAGTCAAAGTGGAATGGAGCAATGACAATGATAATACAAGATGAGAACATGCATATCAGAAACTGATTAGTGTTGAATAAAATCAAACCTAAATACAAAAAACTGACAAGTAAACGATTCACCTTATGAGAACCAACAAAGATCATCCCCGCTTCATCCCTCTGTTGCTTCACAAGACTCCTCGCTGCCAACAAATCCATCAATTCCTGCTAAAAATATAGAGGATGAATAATAATTCAAAGAAGAAAACCTCACTACACTCCAAGCATACCTCTCTCAAAGTTTTTTTCCTCTTGGTATGGTTGTTTGTTGCTCATTTTATATCCTTTGGTAGACAATTGTAGCAGTTGAAGTCATTTTTTAAATGAGATGGAGAGCTCTCATTGAAAACCAACTCTAATTTGTCCAGTTAATAAATAATATGAAAAAAAATAGTTTAGAAATATTGTTGTTATTGTTACACTTATATATGTGTCAACTTCTATAGAACTAACATTCACTCTCAAAAATTATTACAACCTTCGAAACACCAACTTAACGAGCCTTTGTCTTAGGTGATCTTGGTTGATTAACTTGTACTGTTATTGTTCCATTAAGCCATAGATTATTCGGTTTCACACACTTAATAGCCTCGTATTTTTCCGATATTGAATCTACAAATTTTGGCTGACTGAATCTTTTATAATTGGATCTTTGTCATTATTTCAGAGATGCATTTCATAAAAAATAAAAATTAACGGTATTGACAGTGACGTTTCACTCCTTTGGGAGTGATCATATCCTATTATTCTGATGTTGTCTCAATCATTGTTGTTTCTTTGAACTTGTCTCTCCTAAGATGAATTCTTGTAGCATAATTAATGCAATTCATGGCCAGTTGTGCCATCTCTTGTCGTGGCACAACTGGCCATGAATGCAATTAATTCAAACTATCATATGTTAAATATGTCTCGAAAATTGAGTTGTGGATCCCATAGGATAGCCTTTTATCATTTTGTGTATGAGGCATATATGAAACCTCGACCTTTAAAAAGAATAATGGTATAATATTCATGTCATAACTTAAATATTTGAAAGTATCTATTGAAGTGACAAGGCTTCTTGACTTGCATGAACCATTGCTCAATACTATGTTTTTACTGAAGAAAGAGAAATAGCTTATTGTTTCTTACAAGTCCAAGTGACATGTCCAGAACCAAGGTTGAAAACATAACCTGCAATAGGCTTTTGATCATCACGTTCGTGGGCCCAACATGAATCAATGAAGACAACCAACATAGGAGTCACCCCTGAACTATAATGTATCGCAA
Organism: Picea engelmannii; assembly: GCA_009831015.1. Lineage (NCBI taxonomy): Eukaryota > Viridiplantae > Streptophyta > Pinopsida > Pinales > Pinaceae > Picea > Picea engelmannii. The sequence goes on along the minus strand of ML798586.1, from coordinate 64,479 downwards.
ATTGAATCATATACCGAACATACCAAAATATCATTTTTGTTTCTTTCTAAGGGATTCCATGGAGTGTTTTCATATAATTAGAAACAAGACAACATCAAAGGAAATATTAGTACATGCATGAGCCAAATATAAGAGGCTACCAACTAACCAACGATACAAAGTGGGATCAATTTCAAGAGTAGTACAAGTGGCAACAAGTCTGACTCGAGTCTGGAAGGGAGATAGGGTTGGTTTAGAATCTTCAATGTGAAAGCGATAAAGAAGGTCACAGGCATACTTAGACTCGGAAAAGGAAAAACCTTCCTTTGCAAAACTTGGAGGCTAAGGAAATAATGCAAACAACCTATGTCCATCATTTAAAAAAAACAAACTAGATTTCACATGAGCTAAAATTTTAGGATCACTATCAATGAGGATAAGGTCATCAACATAAATAATAAGAATTATGAGATGGATTACTACTTTCTTGGTATAGACATTAGGGTCCGAAAGACGTCTAAAAAAGTCAATGTCAAGAAGAAAGTTGTCCATTTTGGCATACCAAGCTCGAGGATCTTGCTTAAAACCATAAAGAGATTTCTTAAGGTGACAAACAAGGATGAATTCATTCCAAACATAGCAAGGAGGTTGTTCCATGTATATTTCTTCTTGTGAATCCCCATGAAATAAAGTGAATTTAACATCCATCTGATGGACCTCCCATTTATGTGAGGCAGCAAGGGCTAGAACAACGCGGATGAAATTCATTTTGGCTATGGGGGAAAATGTTTCATTGTAGTTAATGCCTTCAACTTGAGAGAATCCTTTGGCAACTAATCAAGCCTTATGTCTTTCAACACTTCCATCTAATGTATACTTAGTTCTATACACCCATTTACATTTGAAAACTTTTTTCTTTTTGGAAAAGATACAGGATCCCAGGTATCATTAACCATTAAGGAATGGTATTCTTCATTCAGTATTATGTCCCAATTTGGATGGTTATAAGCTTCTACAAATGTGTTTGGATCATGAGTTTCTGAAACTTGAGCCAAAATAGAAGAGGCGTGTTAGAACTATGAACGTGTTCAATGCTTATCTAAAGGATTGCTGGAAATCTCACTAGATGCTTCTCGCGTTGAATGGACCCATCTAGGAAGCGATCGTGCTAGTGGGGGTGCATGTTTAATGGACTCATATAGAGGAAGGTGAGTGGGAATAGGTAGATTTTCATCCTCACTTTCATCTTCTGAAGAAGAGACCAAAATAGGAACATAAGTTGACACAAATGTTGAAGATGGAACAAACTCCAAATTAGGCTCATAGGCCAATACATTTTCATCAAATTTAACATTTCTTCTAATAATAATTTCAATGGAATAAGGTTGAAGAAGTCGGTATCTTTTGACATCTTTAGAATATCCAAAAAAAATGTACTTCTCACTTTAGGTTGTAATGTTTTAATTTTTTCATCTGGAATGTGAGCCCATGATATATTATCATATACATGCAAGTGGCTTACATCTAGCTTAATTTTAGTCCATGCTTCTTCCAATGTATATTTTTAGAGCCTTTGTGAGAGTTTGATTTGTTTGTGGTGTATATGAAACAATATATTACATTCCAATGCCCTATGTAGTGCAATAACTTGTAAATTTGGTGTTCATGTATTTCCCTCCATTATATGTTTTTAGCCTTTGAAGTTGATGTCCAAATTGTTTTTTCTACAAGACCCTTGTAGGCCAAAAACTCTACTCTTAAGTTTTAACAGCTAAACCTAAGTGTGTCTGCAAAAGCCATCAATGAAGGTTAAGAAGTACTTGCACCCAGAGAAAGAAGCAAGAAGACCACAAAAATAACTATAAATAAGATGAAAGGGAGTTTATGCCTTACAAGGGGCATGTTTGTCAAAACTGTTATGATGATGTTTGTCGATAACAACCAACACAAACACCATCTATGCAAGAAACGAGAGGAATACTTATCACCATATGTTAATTACATCGTTGTTACAATGAGTGATAGTTTAGATGACCAAAATTCTCATGCCAAATTTTTCTCAAGTCATCGCTATAAGCAACAAAAGCCAATAAAAAAGATGACGACCCAAAGTTGTCAAATTTGTACAACCTGGTAAATACCATCAACAATTCCATTTGCTAGGACATGATTAGGATCATTTGAATCGTTGATTGCAACTTGGTGAAGTGAAAACTCCAGGGTTTTACCTTCACTTGAATGAGTGATCTGATACATTGATAGAAGGTTGCAGAAAAGACTTGGAACACATAATACATCATTGAAATGACCATTATTTACCTGAATTTTTCCAGACCCTACAACACCAAGAGATATATCATCGCCAACAAATATTTTTATGGTGTCACATTCATTAAGAGAATAAAAAATGGTTTATCCTTAGCCATATGATAATATGCTCCAAAATCAACAAGTCACTCATCAAAAGAAGAAGTAGAAGTTGCATTGAAGGAGAAACCAAAGTAGAAAGTGCATGTCCATGAAAAGAACGGGTAGTAGAATAAGAAGAATCAAGATTGATAGTGTGATTCTTCACCAATGTTTCTAAGGCTTCCATTTTTTAAAACATTTAGACTCAACATGACCATCTCACCCACAAAAGTTACAATGTCTATCAATCTTCTTACTTTTAAATTTTCCTCATATGTTGCCATTAGGAGTAAAAGTTGGGTGAGTGGGTGAGAGAGTTTGGGACCTTTGATTTTATTATTGTTGTGAGGATGTTTCTTCTTTGGATGCTTGGATTTATCTTTCTGTTGGGCCACTAAGGGTTTATTAGATGTACTTGCAGTGTTGATCACTCCAAGTTGGAAAAGGCTTATCGTGCTCTCTAATTAGAGAATCACAAAAGACTAAAGAGTGGGAGATTGGTAATCATTCCCTAGATCTTCTATTATGGAATAAAAGGTAGATACAAAGACAAAATATGCACTACCAAGCTTAGAAAAAATAACATATATGCAACAGATATACTTTAGATCTATTTTACAATATTTAAGCAAAACTCTAAATTTTTTTAACTCCAATAAATAATCTTCAATGAAAGGAAAATCATTGGGACTTGAATTCATTAACTGATTTTCAGTTTTGTGGGCTCGAATCACATTGTGTTTACCAAACACGACTTTAAGTTTTTCCCAAGCTTTATCTAGGTCATCAATTCCTTAAACCGCAAACCAAAAAAAAATTCTTAGTCAGAATGAGGGGTGGATATTATGCAATGCATTGACATCTGCCATTAAACTTGGGAATAATTTCATCTTCTCCCCTCTCAATGTGAGAAAACTTATAAATTGGGGAAAAATTACCCTACACCCACTATATGTATTCAATATTCATGATTTTTCTACAATGTAGTCGCCAATGGATGTTCAAGAGGTGATCCACCCTTGTTTTCTGAAATATATGTTCAATCTCGTTAAGGCCTAGTGTTCAAAAAAGTAGGGTATACCAACACAAGACAGACACCTTTAGTAAATACTCAACCAAATTAGAGATCAATACATTGATGCTTTTACGTAGTTAAAATCCTCAAAGAGGAAAATAGTTGACGACCCCCCAGTGAACGTGGCCCCTTGAGACAATATATTAATGCAAAGGAGAAATATTTTACAAGATATTTTCTCATAATCAATCATCAACAAATGACCCTCCATGATATTTAAATAGAAATCATGGACCAATTGGGTGTTAATCCACAAATCAATGTAGGCGTTAATATTGAGGAGAATATGAGTCATCGAATCACTCTGTCTAGAACATATCGTAACCATCAGATTACATAACTACAAATTCATATTAATGCATACAAAGGAAACACACTTTTATCTAAAGACACATTAGACCAAGTTGATCTTAAATAACTCCCAAGTATCTAAATATCCTAACAACACACACATGATCATATTGATCAAATGTTTAGTCATTTTGTAATAACATTGAAAAATCAAAATGTTGGGAGATTCTCACAATTAATTTAAGCTATTAAGAAAACATACTATTTAGAGCATATTTTTCACATGTTGGAAAAAATTGTTGACACTCAAGACTTTACTTATGGATTGCATGGTGAAGAAAGTTGTATTGAACAACTTAATGACATTAGCTTCTAGCATCAATTTCGTATCAAAAATATTGACGAAAAAACACTTATATCGGACAAACAATACTCAACTAGTGAAAAATGGAGGCCTTCATCAGTTTTGTCATTTATGATGTTTACCTTAGATCATCAAATGCATGCATCTAAGTTGTTGATATTGCAATAAAATATTGAAATCAACAATGCAAGAAAACATAATAAAGAGGTTGGAACTATAAACTCAATAAAAGTAGGTGGTATTTGTAGCACCATTATTTTATTCGTTTGTTGAGGCCTTAGTTTCACAAATGTTACAATTTTAAGCCCTAAAAAAAGGGGTTCTATTATCACCAATTTTCAATTTTTGAGTTGATTTTAAGGTTTATGTTGCAATGATATCAATTGTTAAAGTTATGGTTTCAAACAAGTTGTATTTTTAACTTTGAATATATATATATATATATATATATATATATATATATATATATATATATATTAAAAGAATGTGTGCCATTGGAAGCACCACTTTTTAATTTAGAGGTTCATTTTAAGGTTTTTATAAACAAAAATACAATTTTGTAAGGCCATGTTTGCAAAAAGTTATGGTACATAGTCCAAGAATATAACAAATCCGGTAACTTACTACAAGAATAAATATACCCCTTTAGCTTCTAGACATTTAAATGTTATGTCGAATTATAATGCATAACTAACATTGTAATCTACTCAATCATGAAAATAACATACATGTTGAAATTCAAATATGCAAGTACACAAAATTTCAAATTGCAATTGATTTTCCAAAGACTATGTTCTGGTTTTTAACTTCAACAGTTTCAATATTTCTCTAGGATCATCTTTAGGAGTGAAAAATTCATAAAAACAACACCTTAAGCCTAAGTTTTAATAATCCTAATCTCTCACAAAGACCAATGGGCTTGTGTCAACTAATAATCAAGAGAGAATATACTATTAATACTGGAAGCTAATATTCCTTCATGATTTTTTCAAAATGTGAACCAAAGGCTTCCAACTTCACTTAGTTTTGCACCATCAATGTGGTTAATATTATTAGAATGTAGTTTCATTTCCAAGGATTCTCTTATTTTTATTTTAGTGTAATTCCATTCCTTCACAAAGATTTTGACATCTTCTAAACACTTTTGGTGACTATTGTCATGAATGTTGTTTGGAAGGGATGATCTTTTAATTCTATTATGTACAAAATTTGTGCAATGTTTTTTAACCTTACTTGAATGGATCTACCTACCTCTCGAATGTAAAGTTTTTCGCATGAACATGGAATAGAGAACACCTCTTTATATAGTTTAGGGTTTAAAAATCTTTTGTTGAATCAATAATTCTAATAGTTGTATTCAGGGGGGAGGACAAAAAACCTATGTTTACCTCCTTAAGTATTTTTTCCAACTTGTATGGTGTCCCTTGCATGTAGGGTAGACAATGCTAGGTACCTCTTTCATCTTCTTATTGTCTTGAGCAAAGGCTTCATCTTGCTTTCTTGAAAGCTCGTTCTAGTTTCTTCCTTTCATACCCATTCCTCCTAAAATATTTCAACAAATGATTTAATTCATGATCGATATGATCATAGATATTTTAATGGCCCTTGTCACCAATGTATTTATTACACCAAGTTTTTGCATTATAATGTCATGTGAGATTGCATGAAGATACCCTTGAGTCTTTTTTCTGTATACTCACTTCATTAGAGGACAATCGCCCTTTTTGGTCAACAGAACAACCAGAAAGGGTATGTCTTTTTCATTCTATATTCCCATTACAAATTTGATGTTCTCATTTTGATTGTTAAGGAAATTAGAGAGCTCTACTAAACTCTATCTTCTATAGGACCATATTATATTAGTATCATCTATGTATCGCTTCCACAATTTAGGTTTCAATGGAGAGGATACCAAGGGACATATTTCAAAATTATCCATGTATAAATTGGCAAAAATAGGTGAAAGAGGTGACCCCATAGAAATACCCTCAATCTACTCATAAATGATTCCCTAAAAACTGGAATAGGTAGAATTCAATCAAACACACTCAAGTTCTGCAAGTTCAAGCATAAAAAAACATCATATGGATAAGATGAAGTATATACAATAGTTCAATACAAGTTGGTACAATTCAAACTCACCAAACTCATGATAGGGAAACAATACGAAAACCACAAACACCAGCACCTAGCTATGAATCTCTCCTAACCAAAGTTGGTCATTCCACCGAAAATCCTCAACAAGCAAGTATATGCATAGATGCCTCTTCCTTGAGACCTTTACTTGCATCACATAATTGTACCATATAATTCCCTTCTGTCCTCTCTGCATCAAGCACTCCAAGTAGCACTAATATTTCCAAATGACACAAACCCTAAGCTTGTTCTCTCTACAAGAATTACAAGATCAACTGCTCCCTTTACTCCTGTAAGGTTACTCCCAAACCTTAATTTATTTGTCTTCTTTGCCCAAAAACCATAACCCTAGTATTCCCTTGAATTTCCTAAATAATCCTAGAGCTTAACACAAATAGAACATATACAAATGAATAAGACTATAAATATATTGTTTTTCTCTAGCTCTCACATGTAGCATAGGTATAGGACTACCTGATTGAACAACGACAAGTTATGAAAATAATTTATCCTCCCTTTATTTACATGATAGGTGAGGGAGTTCAACAATACAAAATGGACCTAATCCACTACAAGAAACATAATTGTAAGAATATAGGCTCACATGTGGAGTGATCCAACTCTAGGTGACATGTGTCAAGCTCTATGACATGCACATCTAACAAACAATGATCTAGATTATTTTCGGCACGAAATGAGAGCAGAGATATAATAAAGAAATGCATAGATATATCACGTATATCCAATAATATAACAAAAATATATCAAAGATGCAACCATAAACACAGAGATACATTAATAAACAATTTCTATTAATGAAAGAAATGTACTGAGACTGTAAAAAATATAGAGTGAAAGACTCGCTAGAATGGTGGTAGCTTATCTCTAAGAAGAGATGTGACAGCTACTCGCATTCACAAGAAGATCATTAAAATGAGGCTCTGAAGGCCTTTTTACAATAAACAGGAAATCCAAAAACCCTCGACATCCAAAAACCTAACCCTACGAGATGAAGTGCCAAAAGTCATGTGGGCCCCATTTGGGTAAGTTGGTTCATCAACTTCCCAGGGTTGTAACTTTTGCATACGATCTATGTTTTAGGCGTATGATAGCCCATTGGAAAGGTATCATCAAGGAGATTCATTTTGGGGCCTCAATCATGCCTTTGACTATCATCAATGTGGTTCGATCCATAAAAAAATTCATTTAGGCCCTCAAAATGGCCCCGAAAGTTAAAACCTGCTAAAAATAGTAAATTTCCAAAATTGCCAGAAAATTGTTTTGAGCCAATTGGAAAAGGTGGGTGGCCACCGATATCCACCTAGATCAATACTCCCTCCTTAGGAAGTAATGGTATACGTTTCTTTGAGTTCCCAGGGGAGAGGGAAAAGCATTTGTTGAATCTGCATCTTGGTGAGTTGCTTGTCTTGCTGGAGACATCTCACTACTCAGTTTGTGGAAGTTTGTCATGAACCTGTTGAGGTTGAGGTTGTTCAACAAGTTGAGATACATGAGAGAATGGTTTTTAGAAGGAATCTTTGTGTTTTTCTACAACCTTGTCGACCTGCTTCTATTGGATAGAAGGTGCTTGGGGCAACGTTGTAGTGGTTCTAGTGTCCTTATGTTCTCCTTCTGAACAGATTGTGAAGAAGCTAAATTTTACAGTATGAGATACTACCTTGCGGAACTTTTTAGTTGGAACAGTAGTCAAAATTACCTCTGGTATTCTGTAGAGATGACCCCCCAAAGAAACAATGACACTTCGGGGTCGAGACTCATAAACAACATGGCACTTCCACATATATGGTTGGCCCAAGAGAACATCACAGACATACAGTGGGGAAACATCACATAATACCTCATCCTTAAAGGGCTTGATGCCATAGGACAATCAACATTTTTAGATGACACGAAGATCTCATCCTTGGCGAAGCCATCCGATGTTGTATGGTTGTGAGTGTGGTGTTGTCGACAATCCCAACTGTTTGACGACCTTTGTTGAGATGAGGTTCTTCTGGCTTCTGCTATCAACAATAAAATGCAGCGGGGTCCCCTTCACCCACATCTATAAATGAAAAATGTGCTCCCCCTCTTCAGGATCTATTGGTTCTTCTGGTTGAATTTTTGCGGTCACGAAAATAGCAGTGGGTTCTGCGTCAATGCTCTATCCTTTACCAGTATTTTCATAATCAGATTATGAATTAGGGTTTGGCTCCTTTTATTTGATCTCGACCACCAATGATTGTTTTGAGAGACATTCATCGGTGTTGTTCCATAGGATTTTGTGGAAATCACACCATTTTCCAGTGTCCTTCTTTGTCTTCCTGTGACGCTTCTTTTGTTGTGGCTTGGACTGGTTTTCAGAAGATTGTCTGTTAAGGTTGTATTTTCCATACTTTGGTTGTTGTGGATTTGCATACCTGAACTACTGTTTTTCCTTGTGCTTAAATTTATGTTCGATTTTAACAGCATATCTATAAGCAACACTGAGTGATGAGATATCCAGAAAATCCATTTCAGTTTGGATGTATCTGTGTAGAGCCCCATGGTATTTCAAAACCAAATGTCGTTTGGAGTCTGTGATACCCAGCTTGGTGCGTAAGGTATGGAAAGTATTGGTGAACTCTAAAACTACTTGGCCCCTCTCTTGCCATAGTGTAGTCCATCACATGTACTGGTCCTCATAGTTTCCAATAGGATAATACTCTTCCTTTACCGCATCCACAAAAAAATCCCAACTGGGCTCGGCCCCATATATTCCATACTCCTCTATGGAACTTTTCTTCCAGTAAGTTTCCCACCAATGTTTGACATGAAGGAGAGATTTAAGGAGTGTGAAGGTAATCTTTTCTTTGTCGAAAAAAATTATGAACATAGAAATAACCTTCTAGCAGAGTTAACCATTTTTCTAGGGCTTCTACATCTATCTGTCCTTCAAATACAGGAATATCAAAATTAACTTGTACCTTGAAAGGCAATATGCTTCCAAAGTGGTCGCTTGATGAACATGCATCTGTTTCTATCGACAGACATTGAAGGATGTGGGAACAATTATCCATCATTTCGTCCCTCTGTCGCATGAGAGCTTGCTCAAGAAACAAACTGATAGGATTGTTTTCTTCGTTGTTTTTATTTTATTCTACCATTGAGGGTTTCTTGGGTGTTCAAGAGCGATTATATTCAAGAGAGACAAACTCAAGACCCAAATTTCTATACTCAGACCTCTTTGGGGACATGCACTAAAAAAAACAATCAAGAACAACATGCTTTGATACCACTGATTCGAACTATTTTCGGCACGAAATGAGAGCGGAGATATAATAAATAAATCCATAGAGATATCGCATATACCCAATAATATAATAGAAATATATCAGTTATGCAACCATAAACAGAGAGATATAGTAATACACGATTTATATTAATGAAAGAAATGTACAGAGAATGTAAAAAATACAAAGTGAAAGACTTGCTAGAAGGGTGGCAGCTTATCTCTGAGAAGAGATATGATGGCTACTCGCATTCGCAAGAAGATCATTACAATGAGGCTCTGAAAACCTTTTTACAATAAACAGGAATGACAAAAACCCTCGACATCCAAAAACCTAACCCTAGGAGATGAAGCTCAAAAATTCATGTGGGCCTCGTTTGGGTAAGTTGGTGCATCAACTTCCTGGGGTCGTAACTTTTTCATACGATCTCCGTTTTAGATGTATGATAGCCTTTTAGAAAGGTATGATTGAGGAGATTCATTTTGTGGCCTCAATCATGCCTTTGGCTATCATTTAGTTGGGTCAATACTGAAAATCCTTCATTTAGGCCGTCAAAATGGCCCTGGAAGCTAAAACTTTCTAAAAATAGTAAATTTCCAAAATTGCCAAAAAAATGTTCTGATCCAATTGGAAAAGGTGGGCGGCCACCAATATCCACCTAGATTAATCCTTCCTCCTTAGGAAGAAATGTTCTCAATTGCGTTGAGTTCCTGGGGGAGATAGAAAAGAATTTGTTGAATCTGCATGTTGGTGAGTTGCTTGTCTTGTTGGAGACATCGTGCTACTCAGTTTGTGGAAGTCTCTCATGAACCTGTTGAGGTTGAGGCTATTCAACAAGTCGAGATACATGAGAGGACAACGTGAAGAAGGAATCTTTGCATTTTGCTACATCCTTTTCGATCTGCTTCTGTTGGATAGAAGGTGCTTGGGGAGAGGCTGTAGTGGTTGCAGTGTCCTTTTGTTCTCCTTCTGAACAGATTGTGAAGAAGATAAGTTTTGCAGTATGAGATACTACCTTGCAACACTTTTTAGGTGGAACAGTAGTCGGAACTACCTCTGGTATTCTGTAGAAATGACCCCCCATAGAAACAATGAAACTGCAGGGTCGAGACTCATAAACAACATGGTGCTTCCACATATATAGTTGGACCAAGAGAACATCACAGACATCCAGTGGGGAAACATCACATAATACCTCATCCTTGAAGGGTTGGATGCGGTAGGACAATCGACATTGTTGGCAAATTCACCCGATGTTGTATGGTTGCGGGTGTGGTGTTGTCAACAATCCAAAAAATTTTACGACCTCTGTTGAGATGAGGTTCTTCTTGCTTCCGCTATCAACAATAAAATGCAGCAGGGTCCCCTTCACCCACATATGTTAATGAAAAAGGCACTCCCCCTCTTCATGATCTATTGGTTCTTCTAGTTGAATTGTTGCAGTCGTGACATTAACAGTGGGGTCTACGTCAATGATCTTCCCTTTACCAGTATTTTCAGAATCAAATTTTGAATAAGGGTTCGGCTCCTTTCCTTTGATCTCAACCACCAATGATTTTTTTGAGTGAAATTCATCGGTGTTGTGCCAGGGGATCTTGTGAAAACCACACCATTTTCCAGTGTCCTTCTTTATCGTCTTGTTACCCTTCTTTTCCTGTGGCTTGGAATGGTTTTCGGGAGACTGTCTGTTAGAGATGTCTTTTTCATACTTTGGTTGTTGTGGATTTACAAACCTGAACTCTCGTTTGTTCTCGTGCTTAAATTTATGCTTGATTTTAACAACATATGGATAAGAAGCATCGAGTGATGAGATATCTAGAAAATCCATTTCAGTTTGGATGTATCTGTGTAGATCCCCACGGTATTTCAAAAAAAAAAATTGTTTGGAGTCTTTGATACCCAACTTGGTGCACAAGATATGGAAGGTATTGATGAAATCCGGAAATGCTTAGCCCCTCTCTTGCTGCAGTGTGGTCCATATCATGTACTAGTCCTCATAGTTTCCAACAAGATAATACTGTTCCTTTACTGCATCCACAAAAAAATCCCAAGTGGGCTCGGCCCCATATATTCTAGAATCCTCTTTCGAACTTTGATCCCAGTAAGTTTCCCACCAATGTTTGACATGAGGGGGAGATTTAAGGAGTGCGAAGGTGATCTTTTCTTTATCGGAAAAAATTGTTAATAGAGAAATAACCTTCTAGCAAAGTTAACCATTTTTCTAGGGCTTCTACATCTATATGTCCTTCAAAATATAGGAATATCAAAACTAACTTGTACCTTGAAAGGCAAGTTGCTTCCAAAGTTCCCTCTTGATGAAGATGAGTTTGTTTCTATCGACAAGCGTTGAAGGATGTGGGAAAAATTCTCCATCATTTCATCCCTCTATCGCGTGAGAGCGTGCTCAAGCAACAAACTAATGGGCTCGTTTTCTCTGTCGTTTTATTTTCTTCCGCCATTGAGGGTTTCTTGGGTGTGTGAGAGAGATTTTATTCAAGAGAAACAAACTTGAGACCCAATTTTCTATACTCGGACCTCATTGGGGACATGCACTGAAAATAAAAAAAAATCAAGAATAACCTACTCTGATACCACTGATCCAGATTATTTTCGGCACGAAATCAGAGTGGAGATATAATAAAGAAATGCAAAGAGATATCGTGTATATCCAATAATATAACATAAATATATCAGATATGAAACCATAAACGTATAGATATAGTAATACATGATTTATATTAATGAAATAAATGTATAGAGACTGTAAAAAATATAGAGTGAAAGACTCGCTAGAATGGTGGCGGCTTATCTCTGAGAAGAGATATGACAGCTACTCGTGATCGCAAAAAAATCATTACAATGAGACTTTGAAGGTTGTTTTACAATAAACAAGAATTCCAAAAACCCTCTATATCCAAAAAACTAACCCTAGGAGATGAAGCGCCAAATGTCATGTGGGCCCCATTTGGGTAAGTTGGTGTATCAACTTCCCAGGGTCATAACTTTTGCATACGATCTCTGTTTTAGGCCCATGATAGCCCGTTGGAAAGGTATTGTCAAGGAGATTCATTTTTGGGTATCAATCAAGAGTTTGGATATAATTGGGTTGGGGAGATCCCGAAAAACCTTCATTTAGGCCCTCAAAATGGCCCCGAAAGTTAAAACCTGCTAAAAATAGTAAATTGTGAAAATTGCGAGAAAACTATTTTGAGCCAACTGGAATAGGTGGGTGGCCACCGATATCCACCTGGATCAATCCTCCATCCTTGGGAAGCAATGGTGTCCATTGTGTTGAGTTCCCGGGGGAGAGGGAAAAAAATTTGTTGAATATGCATCTTGGTGAGTTGCTTGTCTTGCTTAAGACGTTGCACTACTCAGTTTGTGGAAGTCTGTCATGAACCTGTTAAGGTTGAGGTTGTTCAACAAGTAGAGATACATGAGAGGATGGTGAGTAGAAGGAACATTTTCATTTTGCTTCATTATTTTCAACCTGGTTCTGTTGGATAGAAGGTTCTTGGGGCGAGGCTGTAGTGGTTGCAGTGTCCTTCTATTCTCCTTCTGAACAGATTGTGAAGAAGCTAAATTTTATAGTATGAGATACTACCTTGCGACACTCTTTAGGTGGAACAGTAGTGAGAAATACCTCTGGTATTCTATAGATATCAACCCTAGAGAAACAATGACATTGTGGGGTCGAGACTCATAAACAACATTGTGCTTCCACATATATGGTTGGCCCAAGAGAACATCACAGAAATCCAGTGGGGAAACATCAAATAATACCTCATCCTTGAAGGGTTGGATGTCGTAGGACAATCGACACTATTGGCTAACACGAAGATCTCTTCCTTGGCAAATCCACTCGCTATTGTATGGTTGCGGGTGTGGTGTTGTTGACAATCCCAATTGTTTGATGACCTCTGTTGAGATGAGGTTCTTCTGGCTTCCACTATCAACAATAAAATGCAGTGGATTCCCCATCACCCACATATATGAATGAAAAAGGTACTCCCCCTCTTCGGGATCTGTTGGTTCTTCTAGTTGAATTGCTACGGTCACGACAATAGCAGTGGGGTGTGCGTCAATGATCTATCCTTTACTAGTATTTTTAGAATTAGATTCTAAATCAGGGTTCATCTCCTTGTCTTTGATATCGTTCACTAAGGATTTTTTTGAGTGACATTCATCGGTGTTGTGCCAGGGGATTTTGTAGAAATCGCACCATTTTCTGGTGTCCTTCTTTGTCTTCCCGTGACCCTTCTTTTCATGTGGCTTGGACTGGTTTTTAGGAGACTGTCTGTTAGGGTTGTCTTTTTCATACTTTGGTTTTTGCAGATTTGCAGACCTGAACTCTCGTTTGTTGTAGTGCTTAAATTTCTACTCTATTTTAACAACATATCGATAAGCAACACCGAGTGATAAGATATCCTATAAATCCATTTCAGTTTGGATGTATCTATGTAGAGCCCAACAGTATTTCAAAACCAAATGTCATTCGGATTCTTTGATACCCAGCTTGGTGCGCAAGGTATGGAAGGTATTGGTGAACTCTGGAACTGCTTGGCGCCTCTCTTTTTGCAGTGTGGTCCATCTCATGTACTGGTCCTCATAGTTGCCAACAAGATAATATTGTTCCTTTGTCTCACCCACAAAAATATCCCAAGTGGACTCAGCCCCATATATTCCAGACTCCTCTGTGGAAATTTTCTCCCAATAAGTTTCCCACCAATATTTAACATGAGGGAGAGCTTTAAGTAGTGTGAAGGTGATTTTTTCTTTGTCGAAAAAAATTATGAACAAAGAAATAACCTTCTATCAGAGTTAACCATTTTTCTAGGGCTTCTACATCTATCTGTCCTTCAAATACATGAATATCAAAATTAACTTGTACCTTGAAAGGCAAGGTTCTTCCAAAGTGGCCTCTTGATGAATATGCTCATGTTTCTATCAAGAGGTGTTGAAGGATGTGGGAAAAATTATCCATCATTTCGTCCCTCTGTCACGTGAGATCTTGTTGAAGCAACAGACTGATAGGATTGTCTGTTCCGTCGTTTTTATTTTCTTCTGCCATTGTGGGTTTCTTGGGTGTGCGACAACGATTGTCTTCAAGAGAGACAAGCTCGAGACCCAACTTTATATACTCGTACCTCATCGCAGACCTGCACTGAAAAAAAAATGATCAAGAACAACTTGCTCCGATACCACTGATCCTAATTATTTTCAACAGGAAATGAGAGAGGAGATATAATAAATAAATGCATAGAGATATCATGTATTTCCAATAATATAACAGAAATATATCAGAGATGAAACCATAAACATAGAGATACATTAATACATGATTTCTATTAATGAAATAAATGTACAGAGACTGTAAAAAATACAAAGTGAAAGACTTGCTAGAATGGTGCCAGCTTATCTCTGAGAAGAGATGTGATGGCTACTCGCATTCACTAGAAGATCATTACAATGAGGCTCTGAAGGCCTTTTTACAATAAACAGGAATGCCAAAAACCCTCGACGTCCAAAAACCTAACCCTAGGAGATGAAGTGCCAAAAGTCATGTGGGCCCCGTTTGGGTAAGTTGGTGCATCAACTTCTCGTGGTCGTAACTTTTACATACGATCTTCGTTTTAAGCATTTGATAGCCCATTGGAAAGGTCTCATCGAGGAGATTCATTTTGGGGACTTAATCATGCATTTGGTTATCCTTGAGTTGGTTCTATCCCAAAAAACCCTCATTTAGACCCTCAAAATGGCCCCGAAAGTTAAAACCTGCTAAAAATAGTAAATTGTCAAAATTGCCAGAAAATTGTTTTGAGCTAGTTGGAAAAGGTGGGTGGCCATCGATATCCACCTCGATCAATCCTCCCTCCTTAGTAATAAATTGTCTCCATTGGGTTTAGTTCCCGGGGGATAGGAAAAAGCGTTTGTTGAATCTGCATCTTGGTGAGTTGCTTGTCTTGATGGAGACGTCGCGCTACTGAGTTTGTGGAAGTCTATCACGAACCTGTTGAGGTTGAGGCTATTCAAAAAGTTGAGATGCATGAGAGGATGGTGTGCAGAAGGAATATTTGTGTTTTGCGGCAGCCTTTTCGACCTGCTTATGTTGGATAGAAGGTGCTTGGGAAAAGGTTGTAGTGGTTGTAGTGGTTGCAGTGTCCTTTTGTTCTACTTCTGAACTGATTGTGAAGAAGCTAAATTTTGCATTATGAGATACTACCTTGCTGCACTTTTTAGGTGGAACAATAGTCAGAACTACTTCTGGTATTCTATAGAGATGACTCCCTAGAGAAACAAGGAAATTGTGGGGTCGACACTCATAAACAGCATGGCGCTTCCACATATATGGTTGGCTCAAGAGAACATCACAGACATCCAGTGGGGAAACAACACATAATACCTCATCATTGAAGGGCAAGATGTTGTAGGAAAACCGACACTGTTGGCTGACACGAAGATATCATCCTTGGCGAAGCCACCCGATGTTGTATGGTTATGGGTGTGGTCTTGTCAACAATCCCAACTATTTGATGACCTCTGTTGGTATGAGGTTCTTCTAGCTTCTGCTATCAACAATAAAATGTAGTGGGTTCCCCTTCACCCACATCTGTGAATGAAAAAGGTACTCCCCCTCTTCAGGATATGTTGGTTCTTCTGGTTGAATTGTTGCAGTCGCTACAATAGTAGTGGGGTCTGCGTCAATGATATGTTATTTACCAGTATTTTCAGAATCGGATTCTGAATAAGGGTTCGACTCCTTGTGTTTAATCTCGGACACCAATGACTGTTTTGAGCAACATTCATCAGTGTTGTGCCAGGGGATTTTGTAGAAATTGCACCATTTTCCAGTGTCCTTCTTTGTCTTCCCGTGACCCTTATTTTCCTATGGCTTGGACTGGTTTTCAGGAGACTGTCTGTTAGGGTTGTCTTTGTCATACTTTGGTTGTTACAGATTTGCAGACCCGAGCTCCTGTTTTTTCTGGTGCTTAAATTTTTTCTCGATTTTAACATCATATCGATAAGAAGCATCGAGTGATAAGATATCCAAAAAATCCATTTCAGTTTGGATGTATCTGTGTAGAGCCCCACGGTATTTCAAAACCAAATGTCATTCGGAGTCTTTGATACCCATCTTGGTGTGCAAGGTATGGAAGGTATTGGGGAACTCCAGAACTTCTTGGCCCCTCTCTTGCCGCAGTGTGGTCCATCTCATGTACTGGTCCTCATAGTTGCCAATAGGATAATACTGTTCCTTTACAACATCCAAAAAAAAATCCCAAGTGGGCTCGACCCCATATATTCCAAACTCCTCTGTGGAAGTTTTCTCCCAGTAAGTTTCCCACCAATGTTTGACATGAGGGAGAGATTTAAGGAGTGCGAAGGTGATCTTTTCTTTGTTGAAAAAAATTGTGAACAAATAAATAACCTTATAACAAAGTTAACCATTTTTCTAGGGCTTTTGCATCTACCTGTCCTTCAAATATAGGAATATAAAAATTAACATGTACCTTTAAAGGCAAGGTGCTTCCAAAGTGATATCTTGATGAAGATGCGCCTGTTGGTATCGATAGGTGTTGAAGGATGTGGGAAAAATTCTCCATCATTTCGTCCCTCTATCGCGTAAGAGCTTGCTCAAACAACAAACTGATAAGATCGTCTCCTCCGTTGTTTTTCTTTTCTTTTGCCATTGAGGGTTTATTGGGTGTGTGAGAGAGATTATATTCAAGATAGACAAGCTCGATACCCAACTTTCTATACTCAGACCTCGTCGGGAACATGCACTGAAAAAAAAAATCAATCAAGAACAACCTGCTCTGATACCAATGATCTGGATTATTTTCGGCACGAAATGAGAGCGGAGATATAATAAAGAAATGCATAGAGATATTGGGTATATCAAATAATAAAACATAAATATATTGGATATGCAACCATGAACACAAAGATACAATAATACATGATTTCTATTAATGAAAGAAATGTACAGAGACTGTAAAAAATACAGAGTGAAAGACTCGCTAGAATGGTGGCATCTTATCTCTGAGAAGAGATGTGATGGCTACTCGCATTCACAAGAAGATCATTAAAATGAGGCTCTGAAGGCCTTTTTACAATAAATAGGAATTCCAAAAACCCTCGACAACCAAAAACCTAACCCTAGGAGATGAAGCGCCAAAAGTCATGTGGGCCCCTTTTGGGTAAGTTGGTGCATCAACTTCCTCGGGTCGTAACTTTTGCATATGATCCCCGTTTTAGGCGTATGATAGCCCGTTGGAAAGGTATCATCGAGGATATTCATTTTTGGGGCTTCATTCATGCCTTTGGATATCATTGATTTTGGTCGATGATGAAAAACATTCATTTAGGCGCTCAAAATGGCCCCAGAAGTTAAAACCCACTAAAACTAGTAAATTGCCAAAATTCTCAGAAAATGGTTTTGAGCTAGTTGGAAAAGGTGGGTGGCCAGAAATATAGACTTGGATCAAGCCTCCCTCCTTAGGAATAAATGGTGTCCATTGCGTTGAGTTTCCGGGGGAGAGAGAAAAGCATTTGTTGAATCTGCATCTTGGTGAGCTTCTTGTCTTGCTGGAGACGTCGTGCTACTTAGTTTGTGGAAGTATGTCACGAACCTGTTGAGGTTGAGGATGTTCAATAAGTCGAGATACATGAGAGGACAATGTGCATAAGGAATATTTGCATTTTTCTACATCCTTTTTTACTTGCTTCTATTGGATAGAAGGTGCTTGGGGTGAGGCTATAGTGGTTGCAGTGTCCTTCTATTCTCCTTCTGATCAGATGTTGAAGAAGCTAAATTTTGCAGTATGAGATACTACCTTGTGGCAATTTTTAGGTGGAATGGTAGTCAGAACTACCTCTGGTATTTTGCAAATATGACCCCCCAGAGAAACAATGACACTGCGGGGTCGAGACTCATAAACATCATGGCGCTTCCACATATATGGTTTGCCCAAGAGAACATCACAGATATCCATTGGGGAAACATCACATAATACCTCATCCTTGAAGGGATATATGTCATAGGACAATCAACACTATTGGCTGACACGAATATCTCGTCCTTGGTGAAGCCACCCGATGTTGTATGGTTGCGGGTGTGGTGTTGTCGACAATCCCAATTGTTTGATGACCTCTGTTGATATGAGGTTCTTATGGCTTCCACTATCAACAATAAAATGCAGCAGGCTCCCCTTCACCCACATTTGTGAATGAAAAAGGCACTCCCACTCTTCAGGATCTGTTGGTTCTTCTGGTTGATTTTTTGCGGTTGTGACAATAGTAGTGGGGTCTACGTCAATGATCTATCCTTTACTAGTATTTTCAGAATCAGATTATGAATTAGGGTTTGGCTCCTTGTCTTTGATCTCGGCCACCAATGACTATTTTTAGCTACATTCATTGGTGTTGTGCCAGGGGATTTTGTGGAAATAACACCATTTTTCGGTATCCTTCTTTGTCTTCCCGTGACCCTTCTTTTCTTGAAGCTTGGACTGGTTTTCGAGAGATTGTCTGCTAGGGTTGTCTTTTTCATACTTTGGCTATTGAAGATTTGCAGACCCAAACTCCCATTTCTTCCTATGCTTAAATTTCTAATCGATTTTAACAACATATTGATAAGCAGTACCGAGTGATGAGATATCCAGAAAACCCATTTCAGTTTGGATGTATCTGTGTAGAGCCCTACAGTATTTCAAAACCAAATGTTGTTTGGTCTTTGATACCCAGGTTGGTGCGCAAGATATGGAAGGTATTGGGGAACTTTGGAACTTCTTGGCCCCTCTCTTGCCACAATGTGGTCCATCTCATGTACTGGTCCTCATAGTTTCCAATAAGATAATATTGTTCCTTTACCACATCCACAAAAAAATCCCAAGAGGGCTCGGCCCCATATATTCCAGACTCCTCTGTCGAACTTTGCTCCCAGTAAGTTTCCCACCAATGTTTGATATGAGGGAGAGCTTTAAGGAGTGTGAAGGTGATATTTTCTTTGTCGAAAAATATTGTGAAGAGAGAAATAACCTTCTAGCAGAGTTAACCATTTTTCTAGGGCTTCTGCATCTATCTGTCCTTCAAATACAAAAATATCAAAATTAACTTGTACCTTGAAAGGTGAGTTTCTTACAAAGTGCCCTCTTGACGAAGATGTGTCTGTTTCTATCGACAGGCATTGAATGATGTGGGAAAAATTATCCATCATTTCATCCCACTGTCGCATGAGAGATTGCTCAAGAAACATACTGATAGGATCACATCCTCCGTCGTTTTTCGTTTCTTCCGCCATTGAGGGTTTCTTGGGTGTGAGAGAGAGATTTTATTCAAGAGAGACAAGCTCAAGACCCAAATTTCTATACTCTGACCTTGTTGGAGACATGCAATGAAAAAAAAAAATGATCAAGAACCACCTGCTCTGATACCACTAGTCCGGATTATTTTTGGGACGAAATGAGAGCGGAGATGTAATAAATAAATGCACATAGATATCATGTTTATCCAATAATATAACAGAAATATATCATAGATTCAACCATAAATAGATAGATACAGTAATACACAATTTATATTAATGAAATAAATGTACAGAGACTGTAAAAATTACAGAGTGAAAGACTCGCTAGAATGGGGGCATCTTATCTCTGAGAAGAGATGTGATGGCTACTCGCATTCGCAAGAAGATCATTACAATGAGGCTCTGAATGCCTTTTTACAATAAAAATGAATGCCACAAACCCTCGACATCCAAAAACCTAACCCTAGGAGATGAATCTCCAAAAGCCATGTGGGCCTCGTTTGGGTAAGTTTGTCCATCAACTTCCTGGGGTCGTAACTTTTGCATACGATCTCTGTTTTAGGTGTGTGATATCTCGTTGAAAAGGTATCGTCAAGGAGATTAATTTTGGGGCCTCAATAGTATATTTGTCTATCAATGAGTTGGTTTGATACCAAAAAACCTTCATTTGGGCCCTCAAAATGGCCCCGTAAGTTAAAACCTGTTAAAAATAGTAAATTGCCAAAATTGCCAGAAAAATATTTTGAGCTAGTTGGAAAAGGTGGGTGGCCACCGATATCCACCTGGATCAATCCTCCCTCCTTAGGAAGCAATGTTCTCCATTTCATTGAGTTCTCGGGGGAGAGGGAAAAACTTTTATTGAATCTGCATCTTGGTGAGCTACTTGTCTTGCTAGAGACGTCGCGCTACTCAGTTTGTGGAAGTCTATCACAGACCTGTTGAGATTGAGGCTATTCAAAAATTCAAGATACATGAGAGCATGGTGTGCAAAAATAATATTTTTGTTTTGCTGCAGCCTTGTCGACCCACTTCTGTTGGATAGAAGGTGCTTGGGGTGAGTTTGTAGTGGTTGCAGTGTCCTTTTGTTCTCCTTCTGAACAGATTAAGAAGAAGCTAAATTTTCCAGTATGAGATACTACCTTGCGACACTTTTTAGGTGGAACAATAGTCAGAACTACCTCTGGTATTCTGTAGAGATGAGCCCCCAGAGAAACAATGACACTGCGGGGTCGAGACTCATAAACAACATGGTGCTTCCACATATATGGTTGGCCCAAGAGAACATCATAGACATCTAGTGGGGAAACATCACATAATACCTCATCCTTGAAGGGATGGATGCCATAAGACAATCGAGACTGTTGGTTGAAATGAAGATCTCGTCCTTTGCAGAGCCACCCGATGTTGTATGGTTGCAGGTGTGGTGTTGTTGACAATCCCAATTGTTTGATGACCTCTGTTGAGATAAGGTTCTTTTGGATTCCGCTATCAACAATAAAATGTAGCGGGGTCCCCTTTACCCACATCTGTGAATGAAAAAGTTGCTCCCCCTCTTCAGAATCTGTTGGTTCTTCTGGTTGAATTACCACGGTCATGACAATAGAAGTGGGGTCTACGTCAATGATCTGTCCTTTACTAGTATTTTCAAAATCAAATTTTGAATCAAGGTTCGACTCCTTGTCGTTGATCTAGGCCACTAATGATTGTTTTGAGTGACATTCATCGGTGTTATGGAAATCGCACCATTTTCTGATGTACTTCTTTTCTTCCTGCAACCCTTCTTTTCCTGTGGTTTGGACTGGTTTTTGGGAGACTGTCTCTTAGGGATGTCTTTTTCATACTTTGGTTGTTGCGTATTTGTAGACCTGAACCCCTATTTTTTCTAGTGCTCCATTTTAATAGCATATCGATAAGAAGCACCGAGTGATGAGATATCCAGAAAATCCATTTCATTTTGGATGTATCTATGTAGAGCCCCACGGTATTTAAAAACCAATTGTCATTCAGAGTCTTTGATACCCATCTTGGTGCAAAATGTATGGGAGGTATTGGTGAACTATGAAACTTCTTGGCACCTCTCTTGCCACAGTGTGGTCCATCTCATGTACTTTTCCCGATAGTTTCCAATAGGATAATATTGTTCCTTTACTGCATCCACAAAAAAATCCCAAGTGGGCTCGGTCCCATATATCGGTCCCATATATTCAAGACTCCTCTCTCGAAATTTTCTCCCAGTAAGTTTCCCAACAATTTTTGACATGAGGGAAAGATTTAATGAGTGAGAAGGTGATCTTTTCTTTGTCAGAAAAAAATGTGAATAGAGAAATAACCTTCGAGCAGAGTTAACAGTTTTTCTAGGGCTTCTGCATCTATCTTTCCTACAAATACAGGAATATCAAAATTAACTTGTACCTTGAAAGGCGAGGTGCTTCCAAAGTTCCCTCTTGATGAAGATGAGTTTTTTTCTATCGACAAGCGTTGAAGGATGTGGGAAAAAATCTCCATCATTTCGTCCCTCTATCGCATGAGAGCTTGCTCAAGCAACAGACTGATAGGATCGTTTGCTCTATCATTTTTCTTTTCTTCCACCATTGAGGGTTTCTTGGGTGTGCGATAGAAATTGTCTTCAAGAGAGACAAGCTCGAGACCCAACTTTCTATACTCAGACCTCGTCGAAGACATGCACTGAAAAAAAAAACAATCAATAAACAACCTGCTATGATACCACTGATCCAAATTATTTTCGGCACAAAATGAGAGTGGAGATATATAAAGAAATGCACAGAGATATCGTGTATATTCAATAATATAACATAAATATATCAGAGATGAAACCATAAAAATAGAGATTCATTAATACACGATTTCTATTAATGAAAGAAATGTACAGAGACATGCTAGAGTGAAAGACATGCTATAATGGTGGCAGTTTATCTCTGAGAAGAGATGTGACGACTACTCGCATTCACAAGAAGATCATTACAATGAGGCTCTGAAGGATTTTTAACAATAAACAAGAATTCCA
Organism: Picea engelmannii; assembly: GCA_009831015.1. Lineage (NCBI taxonomy): Eukaryota > Viridiplantae > Streptophyta > Pinopsida > Pinales > Pinaceae > Picea > Picea engelmannii. The sequence goes on along the minus strand of ML798586.1, from coordinate 41,619 downwards.
AAAACCCTCAACATCCAAAAACCTAACTCTAGGAGATGAAGTGCCAAAAGTCATGTGGGCCCCGTTTGGGTAAGTTGGTGCATCAACTTCATGGGGTCATAACTTTTGCATACGATCTTCATTTTAGGCATATGGTAGACCATTGGAAAGGTATCTTCGAGGAGATTCATTATGGGGCCTCAATAATACTTGAAATTAATATTTATTTGGGTCTATCCCAAAAAACCTTCATTTAGGCCCTCAAAATGGCCCCGAAAGTTAAAACCTGCTAAAAATAGTAAATTGTCAAAATTGTCAGAAAACGGTTTTGATCCAGATGGAAAAGATGGATGGCCACCGATATCCACCTGGATGAATCCTCCCTCCTTAGGAATCAATGGTATCCATTGTGTTGAGTTCTCGGGGAGAGGGAAAATCATTTGTTGAATCTGCATCTTGGTGAGCTTCTTGTCTTGCTGGAGACGTCGCACTACTCAATTTGTGGAAGTCTTTCACAAACCTATTGAGGTTGAGTATGTTAAAAAAGTCAAGATACATGAGGGGAAAGTGTGTAGAAGGAATCTTTTCATTTTGTTGCAACCTTTTCAACTTGCTTCTGTTGGATAAAAGGTGCTTAGGGCGAGGCTGTAGTGGTTGTAGTGTCCTTCTATTCTCCTTCTGAATAGATTGTGAAGAAGCTAAATTTTGTAGTATGAGATACTACCTCATGGCACTTTTTAGGTGGAACAGTAGTCATAAATACCTCTAGTATTCTGTAGAGATGACCCCCCAGAGAAAAAATGACACTGTGGGGTCGAAACTCATAAACAACATGGTGCTTCCACATATATGGTTGGCCCAAGAGAACATCACAGACATCCAGTGGGGAAAAATCAAATAATACCTCATCCTTGAAGGGCTAGATGCCATAAGATAATCGACACTATTGTCTGACACGAAGATCTCATGCTTGGCGAAGCCACCCAATTTTGTATGGTTGCGAGTGTGGTGTTGTCGACAATTCCAACTGTTTGATGACCTCTGTTGAGATGAGTTTCTGTTGGCTTCCTCTATCAACAATAAAATGCAGTGGGGTCCCCTTCACCCACATCTATGAATGAAAAAGATGCTCCCCCTCTTCAGGATCTGTTGGTTCTTCTGGTTTAATTGTTGCAGTCACGACAATAGCAGTGTCTGCGTCAATGTTCTATCATTTATCAATATTTTCAGAATCAGATTCTGATCCGGGGTTCATCTCCTTGTCTTTGATCTCAACCACCAATGATTGTTTTGAGTGACATTCAACGGTGTTGTGCCCGAGTACTTTGTGGAAATCACACCATTTTCTAGTGTCCGTCTCTACCTTCCCGTGACCCTTCTTTTCTTGTGGATTGGACTAGTTTTCGAGAGACTATCTATTAGGGTTTTATTTGTCATACTTTGGTTGTTGCGGATTTGTAGACCCCAACTCCCGTTTGTTCTGGTGCTTAAATTTCTTCTCAATTTTAATAGCATATCGATAAGTAGCACCGAGTGATGAGATATCCAGAAAATCCATTTCAATTTGGATGTATCTATGTAGAGCCCCACAATATTTCAAAACGAAATGTCGTTCAGAGTCTTTGATACCCATTTTGGTGTGCAAGGTATGAAAGGTATTGGTGAACTCTATAACTTCTTGGCCCCTCTCTTTCCGCAATGTGGTCCATCTCATGTACTAGTCCTCATAGTTTCCAACAGGATAATACTCTTCCTTTATCACATCCACAAAAAAATCCCAAGTGGGTTCGGCCCCATATGTTCCAAAACCCTCTGTGGAAATTTGCTCCTAGTAAGTTTCCCATAGTTGTTTTACATGAGGGAGAGATTTAAGGAGTGCAAAGGTGATCTTTTTTTTTCGTAAAAAATTGTGAACAGAGAAATAACCTTCTAGCAGAGTTAACCATTTTTCTAGGGCTTCTGCATCTATCTGTCCTTCAAATACAGGAATATCAAAATTAACTTGTACCTTGAAAGGCAAGGTGCTTCCAAAATGGATGCTTGATGAAGATGCACCTATTTCTATCGACAGGCATTGAAGGATGTGGGGAAAATTCTCCATCATTTCGTCCCTCTATCGTGTGAGAGCTTGCTCAACCAACATACTGATAGGATAGTCTACTCCATCGTTTTTCTTTTATCCTACCATTGAGGGTTTCTTGGGTGTGCGAGAGAGATTTTATTCAAGAGAGACAAGCTCGAGACTGAACTATCTATACTTAGACCTCATCGGGGACATGCACTGAAAAAAAAAATGATCAAGAACAACATGCTCTGATACCATTGATCTGAATTATTTTCGGCATGAAATGAGAGCGAAGATATAATAAAGAAATGCACAGAGATATCGTGTATATCCAATAATATAACATAAATATATCAGAGATGAAACCATAAACAAAAATATATTGTAATACATGATTTAAATTAATGAAAGAAATGTACAGAGACGGTAAAAAATACAGAGTGAAAGACTCACTAGAATGGTGGAGGTTTATCTCTAAGAAGAGATGTGACAGCTACTCGCATTCGCAAGAAGATCATTACAATGAGGCTCTGAAGGAATTTTAACAATAAACAGGAATGCCAAAAACCCTCGACATCCAAAAACCTAATCCTAGCAGATGAAATGTCAAAAGTCATGTGGGCCCCGTTTGGGTAAGTTTTTGCATCAACTTCCCGTAGTCGTAACGTTTGCATACGATCTCTGTTTTAGGCGCATGATAGCCCGTTGGAAAGGTATCATAGAGGAGATTCATATTGGAACCCCAATCATGCCTTCAAATATGATTGATATGGGTATATCAAGAAAAACCTTCATTTAGGCCCTCAAAATGGCTCCGAAAGTTAAAACCTGCTAAAAATAGTAAATTACCAAAATTGCCAGAAAACTATTTTGAGATAGTTGGAAAAGGTGGGTGGCCACCGATATCCACCTGAATAAATCCTCCCTCCTTAGGAAGAAATGGTCTACATTGCGTTGAGTTCTTGAGGAAGAGGGAAAAACATTTGTTGAATCTGCATCTTGGTGAGTTGCTTGTCTTGCTTGAGACATCACGCTACTCATTTTGTGGAAGTCTGTCATGAACCTATTGAGGTTGAGGTTGTTCAGCAAGTTGATATACATGAGAGGATGGTGTGCAATGGGAATCTTTTCATTTTGCTGCAGACTTGTCGATCTTCTTTTGTTGGATAGAAGGTGCTTGGGGCGATGTTGTAGTGGTTGCAGTGTCCTTCTGTTCTCCTTCTAAATAGATTATCAAGAAGCTAAATTTTTCAGTATGAGATACTACCTTGCGACGCTTTTTAGGTGGAACATTAGTCAGAACTACCTCTAGTATTTTGTAGAGATGACCCCCGAGAGAAACAATGAGACTACGGGGTCGAGACTCATAAACAGCATGACACTTCCACATATATGGTTGTCCCAAGAGAAAATCAAAGACATCCAATGGGGAAACATCACATAATACCTCATCCTTGAAGGGATGGATGTCGTAGGAAAATTGACACTGTTTGCTGACACAAAGATCTTGTCCTTGGGGAAGCCACCCAATGTTGTATGGTTGCAGGTGTCGTTTTGTTGGCAATCCCAACTGTTTGACGACCTCTGTTGACATGAGGTTCTTCTGGCTTCCGCTATCAACAATAAAATGCAGCGGGATCCCCTTCACCCACATCTGAGAACGAAAAAGGCACTCCCCCTCTTCAGGATCTATTGGTTCTTCTGGTTGAATTGTTGCAGTCGTGACAATAGCAGTGGGGTCTGCATCAATGGTCTATCCTTTACCAATATTTTCATAATCAGATTCTTAATCAGGGTTCGGCTCCTTGTATTTGATCTCGACCACCAATGATTTTTTTTAGCGACATTCATCGGTGTTGTGCCAGGGGCTTTTGTAGAAATCGCACCATTTTCTAGTGTCCTTGTTTGTCTTCCTGTGACGCTTATTTTCCTATGGCTTGGACTAGTTTTCAAGAGACTGTCTATTAGGGATGTCTTTTCCATACTTTGGTTGTTGCGGATTTGCAGACCTGAACTCCCATTTTCTCTGATGCTTAAATTTCTGCTCAATTTTAACAACATATCGATAAGCAGCACCGAGTGATGAGATATCCATAAAATCCATTTCAGTTTGGATGTATCTGTGTAGAGCCCCATGATATTTCAAAAGCAAATGTCATTCGGAGTCTTTGATACCCATCTTGGTGTGCAAGGTATGGAAGGTATTGGTGAACTCTGGAACTACTTGGCCCCTCTGTTGCCAAAGTGTGGTCCATCTCATGTACTGGTCCTCATAGTTGCCAATAGGATAATACTATTCCTTTACCGCATCCACAAAAAAATCCCAAGTGGGCTCGGCCCCATATATTCCAAACTCCTCTGTGGAATTTTTCTCCCAGTAAGTTTCCCACCAATGTTTGACATGAGGGAGAGCTTTAAGAAGTGCGAAGGTGATCTTTTCTTTGTTGGAAAAAATTGTGAACAGAGAAATAACCTTATAGCAGAGTTAACCATTTTTCTAGGGCTTCTGCATCTATCTGTCCTTCAAATACAGGAATATTAAAATTAACTTGTACCTTGAAAGGAGAGGTTCTTCCAAAGTGGCCACTTGATGAATATGTGTCTGTTTCTATCGACAGGCGTTGAAGGATGTGGGAAAAATTCTCCATCATTACGTCCCTCTGTCACATGGGAGCTTGCTCAAGAAATGGACTGATAGGATCGTCTTCTTCATCGTTTTTCTCTTCTTCCACCATTGAGGGTTTCTTGGGTGTGCGAGAGTAATTGTCTTCAAGAGAGACAAGATCGATGCCCAACTTTCTATACTCGGACCTTGTTGGGGACATGCACTGAAGAAAAAAAATGACCAAGAACAACCTGCTCTGATACCACTGATCCGGATTATTTTCGGCATGAAATGAGAGCAGACATATAATACATAAATGCACAGAGATATCCCGTATATCCAATAATATAACAAAAATATATCAGAGATGCAACCATAAACACAAAGATACAGTAATACATGATTTATATTAATGAAATAAATGTACAAAGACTGTAAAAAATACAGAGTGAAAGACTCGCTAGAATGGTGGCAGCTTATCTCTGAGAAGATATGTGATGGCTACTCGCATTCGGAATAAGATCATTAAAATGAGGCTCTAAATGCATTTTTACAATAAACAAGAATGCCAAAAATGCTCGACAACCAAAAACCTAACCCTGGGAAATGAAGCACCAAAAGTTATGTGGGCCCTGTTTGGGTAAGTTGGTGCATCAACTTCTCGAGGTCGTAACTTTTGCATACGATCTCTGTTTTATGTGTATGATAGCATGTTTGAAAGGTATCGTGAATTGAACAATGGCTAGGGAGTTTTAAGGATCTAAATGCCTTTATAGAAAAGAGCAGGTCAAATAGTCGGTTCGAGTAAGTGTCAAGGGTGTTTGTGTATAAGTGATCGAGTGCCTCTAAGATTCCCATGTCATCATGATTGGGGGCATCGGGATCCCTATGTCTGGATTGAAGTACATTAAAGTATCACTCCATACCATTAACAGAGCTCATTCAAATTTCCATGCAATAAAGGAGGGTGTCATAGGGACAAATGTTCCTGTTAGTGAGTCATAGTGATTTCACAAGTGATTTAACAAAGCTCATTATATATGATACACCTCTTGATATTTTTTCATAGTCATACTCATGTTAATGTTTATTCCATTATTATAGTTATTTTCATTTCAATAGATAAGAGCATCATAAGAACAATATCACTGAGAAATACACATTCACAAGAGACACAACATTTATCCTGGGAAACCCTCTAGGGGAAGAAAACCCAGCAAAAACTTCCTTATCATAAATAGCTTATACAATGTTCAAGAGATAACTCAAACCAATATAGATATTCCTCCCCACGAGATGCACCACTATTCTTCTCCTCTCTATGGTAATTGCAACTTGCCTCATAAGACAATGAGCAAGTGAGTTGTGTGTTAGAAGTGAGGCACTAGCCTCCTATATATACAAGACTGGCATGTGCGAAAGGGCTTAATTAGTAGGGCTGACCTCTCACTCTGGGTGGGTAAACCCACCTTTAATTAATTCTGGGTCTTCAATAATAACTATTGGGGCCGACTTCTTATTCTGCCCTTTATAATTGTCTGATGACCAATCCACAAAAGGGGATTTGGTCCTTATACAATTACTGACATGATTAATCCACAATGGGGATTAATCCTAATAATAAAATAATAATAATAATAAGAATTCTCTTCGCAATTACATTATTTCAACACTCCCCCTTAACAAGAAGGGTATTCTTCATCAGCATCAGGTGAGAGAGGTATGCATCATCAGTGGCATCAGGAGGATAGTATCGTCAATATCATCTTGAAACATTGTCTTGCATATTTACGAGTCATCGAAAGTTTTCTTCATCGGCAACATCATCATTCTCGAAAGAATGCTATCATCATCTGCATCAAATATGTATCAGTAAAAAAATGATACCTCATCACAACACTAGGCTGGCAGTACTACACTGGCTCAATGTCACAGCTATTAAGCTGGTAGCTCGGTGTCAGTCACATCTTGCTTTACATCTAACAACTAGGTCAAAAGCAAGGAATATCATCATCTCGCTTTACGTCTAACAACTAGGTTAGAAGTGAGGAATCACAACGTCATTCTTTACGTCTAATAGTGAGGTCAGAAGCATGACTCATCTTGATTTATGTCTAACAATGAGGTCAGAAGAAAGGAACACATCAACATTTCTCTTTACATCTAACAACAAGGTCAGAAGCGAGGAATCATCTTGCTTTATGTCTAACAACTAGGTCAGAAGCAAGGAATCAACAACATCATGCTTTACATCTAACAACGAAGTTAGAAGAAATGACTCATCTTGCTTTACGCCTAACAACGAGGTCAGAAGCAAGGATCATAGAGTGTCATTCTTTACATCTAATAGTGAGTTCAGAATCAATGACTCATCTTCCTTTACGTCTAATAGCGAGGTTAGAAGCAAGAATCACACAACGTCATGCTTTACGTCTAATAGCGAGGTCAAAAGCAAGGATCACACAACGTCATGCTTTACATCTAACAGCGAGGTCAGAAGCAATGAATCATCTTTCTTTACATCTAACAGTGAGGTCAAAAGAAAGGAAAATATATATACTCCCCCTTTCAAGGAGGTTCCTTTTGAACTATACCAAGCTTATCTCAAAAGTGTTCAAACTTTACACGAGATAGAGGCTTATTCAACATGTCAGCAACCTGTTCATCCATGCTAATGTATTGGAGCTTCAAGGCTCCTCTCTGTACCATGTCACAGATGAAATGATAGTGAATCTCTATGTGATTCAACCTGTTGTGGAATACAAGATTCTCTGTCATCTTTATGCAGCTCTGGTTGTCACATAGAATCGCGGTTGCTCTCATCTCCAAGTCAAATTGTGAACAAAGAAATAACCTTCTAGTAGAGTTAACCATTTTTCTAGGGCTTCTGCATCTATATGTCCTTCAAACACAAGAATATCAAAATTAAATTGTACCTTGAAAGTAGAGTTGCTTCTAAAGTGGTCGCTTGATGAAGATGCACTTGTTTCTATCGACAGGCATTGAAGGATGTGGGAAAAATTCTCCATCATTTCGTCCCTCTGTCGCGTGAGAGCTTGCTCAAGCAACAAACTAATAGGATCATCTGCTCCATCATTTTTTTTTTCTTCCACCATTGAGGGTTTCTTATGTGTGTGAGAGAGATTTTATTCAAGAGAGACAAGCTCGAGACACAACTTGCTATACTCGGACCTCGTCGGGGACATGTACTGAAAAAATAAATGATCAAGAAACTATCTATATGGCCATATCAAGCTCTGGGAGCTTGCTGCAATCTGTATAAGGCTTTCTTCAATCGGTAGACATGAGACTTCTTGTCTTCAACCTCAAATCCTTGGGGTTTCTCTATTTACACTTCCTCTTCGATAACACCATTCAGGAAAGTTGTCTTCACGTCCATCTGGTGTAGCTTCTGTTTCATCTTGGCAGCAAGAGCTATAATGGTTATGATCGAAGTGTATCTGGCCACAAGAGAAAATCTCTCTTCATATTCAATACCTTCCTTCTGGGAAAATCCACGAGCGACAAATCTTGCTTTATATTTCTCAATACTTCCATCAGCAACATGTTTTATGTTGAAGAGACATTTTGATGATACCATGTCCTTACTTTTCGGCCTGGAAACTATTTCCCATACATCATTCTTTATTATATATTGGTATTCCTCTGTCATGGCATCTGCCCATTCTTTCTTTTGAATGGCCTATTCAAATCATGTAGGTTCTTCATCAAGTAGATTTCACATCAAATCCATGTAACTGGAGAATGGCTTTGGTCTTTTCACCTGTCTAGTGGTTCCTTCTGGAACACCATACTTCTCTCCATCTTGAATAATCTCTCTTGCCCAATCAGGATTTCTTTTATGGGAGAAGGTCATTTGAGGAGGTTCTTGAACTTATGTTATATCATGATCTTCAAGAGTCTTCTCATCAGGGGAAGTTATGACTTCCCTTACAGGTTCTGCAGTTCTGGGAACTTCCCTCATGGATTCTATAGTCCTGGGATTTATAGGTTTCTCTTCATATAGTTCTTCAAGTTGGCATCTTATCGATTTCTTAAGTGTTGCTTCTTCATCAAAGGTCATTTCCCTACTGATATTAATATGGTGGTGACAAGGTATGTAGATTCTGAAGGCCTTGGATACCTCATAGTATCCCACAAATATTCCCTTCTTTTCGAAGGGCTCCAGCTTGTTTCTTTTCTCTTTCGATATATGAATAAAAACTGGACAACCAAATATTTTGAGATGGCTTACCTCTAGCTTCTTTTTGGTGAACATTTCTTCTGGGGTCTTGAACCCAAGTACACTATGGGATAATTTGTTCTGCACATAAATAGTTTCCATTGTTGCTTCTACCCATAAGCACATTGGAAGATCTTGATCGTGAATCATGGTCTTTACAACTTCCATGATTGTTCTGTTCTTCCTTTCATCTACATCGTTTTGTTGAGTATTATAGGGAGTAGTGAGTTCCCTCTTGATCCCAACATCTCTGCAAAAGTTCACGAACTCCTTTGAGGTATATTATCCTCCATTATCTAACCTACGTATCTTAATCTTTCTTTCGGAAACATTCTCTATCAAGGCCTTGAATTCCTTGAGTTTACTGAATACTTAATCTTTATATTTTAAGAAATATATCTAGGTCTTACAAGAATAATCATCAATAAATGATGCATAGTATACATGCCCGCTAATGGAGGATGATGGCATTGGGCCACACATGTCTGAATGGATGAGTTCCAATGCTCCTTCTACTTTGTTGTCCCTCTTTGGAAAAGGGTTCTTGATGTTCTTCCCTTGCACACATCCATTGCATATGCCTTCCCGATCAACCTTGAGTTCTGGTAAACCTGTGACAGCTTTGCATATGTATGGTAGCACCTTGTAGTTGATGTGGGCCAATCTTCTATGCCAAAGTTTGCATGAGTTTTCGATGGCATGGGTCATGGTAGTTTCTGGGTGACCCTTCATCTTATATAAGCCATTTTCTTCACTTCCGATGATGATTGCTTCTTTTAAGGTTTCTCCCTTAGCCCACATAAGAACTTCTCCATCTATGAAGGAAACTCTATAGCCTTTCTTGTCTAAACATAATATGGAGGGTAAGTTCTTGTTTAGTCCTGGTACATAGAGTACGTCCTTCATTGTTATTGAGTTTTCTGAATCTAGCTTGTAGTTTGATTCTCCTATTCCCTTGATAGGATATTGATAATCATCTCCAAGAGTTACTTTGTGAGAAAACTTCTTTTCTGAAATACAAGAGAGAGTATTTTTCTTACCCGTCATATGCTTTGATGCTCCGCTATCAATGAGCCATGTGTCTTGTCCATGTGATATAGATCATGAGAGAGTTGAGATCAAGACATGGTCCTTAATCATCTTCTTAGGTGGTTCTTCATCTTCGGCTATGTGAGAATGTTGCCTTTTGTGCTTCCTCTTGTACTCTTCTCTTCTAACTGGAGATATAGCCTCCTTGTGTCCCATCTTATCACAATGATTGCATTGTATAGATGAGAGATCTCATCCCTTGCGTTGTCCTTTCTTCTGAAAATTTCTTGAACGACATTCTTGGTTGTTGAATTTGTTTGATGGTTGCGGTTCTCTATGAGATTCCCTTTTGAAGTAGGGTTTCTTCCTTCCTCCTTTTGTATGAGTAGCTAGGGCTTGATCATCGTCCCTTGCTAGTAGTGCTTCATGGTTGTCTACCCTTGTCTCTTCTTGGGTGCATTCTTCCCATAGGCTCTCAAATTGTAGTTTGTCCTTTCTGCCACATACTGACTGGATGAAAGCATCCCAAGGTCTTGCGAGACCATTTAGGGTTATTATTATGAATTCGTCTTCATCGATGATGTCTCAAATTTCTTTCAACTGTTCTTTTATTTTTGAGATTGGGGAGAAATATTCTTGCATCATTTCTCCTTTCTGCATCTTGGTATTCTTCAATTGAGTTCTTAGATTCATCTTTCAATTGATGTTTTTTCCTTCATATAGTTTTCTTAGAGCATCAAACATCTCCTTTAGAGTTTTCTTGGATGATACATACGAGATTGGGTGGTCTTTGATTGAATCTGCGATGATTCTTTGAGCCTTGATTGAGTCCTTTTGATGCTTTTATTTCTCTACGGTATCTTCAGGTTCCTCCACTTCTTCTTTGATAAATTTTACTAGGTCATTCTTTGCAAGGATCAGACTGATCCTATACTTCCAGAGACGGAAGTTGTCTATGCCTTATAATTTCTCAACAAGCTTTGTGGTTGCAGACATCTTGTACTTTGAGGCTACGAAATGACCAAAAATTGAAAATGCTTAAAATCAAATTTTGACCTTACCAGGAGGTGTGCTTAGCTGAGGCGAGTAGCCTAGTACACTTGGATCTGAGAAAATCCAATTTTTACCCCATCAAATATGATCCTTGTGGTAGGGAGCAACTTTCTAGGTGTTTAGGGAGCTGAAAAGAGATACTTTTGCAAAACCCTAATTTGCAGGTGCTGCAACAGTGACGTTTTTCCTCTTGCAAATTGTGCTTTCTTCAGGTTGGCTCTAATACCATGTTAATGTTTATTCTATTATTATAGTTCTTTTCATTTCAATATATAAGAGAATCATAATAACAAGATCACTAAGAAATACACACTCACAAGAGACACAAAATTTATCTTGGGAAACCCTCTAGGGGAAGAAAACCCAGCAAAAACTTCCTTATCATAAATAGCTTATACAATGTTCAAGAGATAACTCAAACCAATATAGATAGTCCTCCCCAAGAGATGTGCCACTCTTCTTCTCCTCTCTCTGGTAATTGCAGCTTGCCTCATAAGAGAATGAGCAAGTGAGTTGTGTGTTAGAAGTGAGGCGCTAGCCTCCTATATATACAAGACTGACAAGTGTGAAAGGGCTTCACTGGCAGGGCCGACCTCTCACTCTGGGTGGGTAAACCCACCTTTAATTAATTCTAGGTCTTCAATAATAATTGTTGGGGCTGACTTCTTATTCTTCCCTTTATAATTGTCCGATGACCAATCCGTAAAAGGGGATTTGGTCCTTATACAATTACCGACATGATTAATCCACAATGGGGATTAATCCTAATAATAAAATAACAATAATAATAATAATTCTCTTCGTAGTTACATTATTTCAACAACTTATTCATTTTCTTTTTAATAAACATGGCCATTTCATGAATTTTCCCTATTAGAGGCAAGATGCCATCGATTGCTTGTTTAGCGTGGCCTTTATGCTTAATCTCTTTTAGGTCTTACGAAATCACCCGATGAAGCTACACCCAAGGGATGGGAGAAAAAAAGAAATAAAACGAAGCCACTCGAACATGGGTGGATGCTTTATGCTTGCTCGTTTCCTAGATTACCGGAGTACTTTGTGGATTTATACCAAATCGACTGTACAACGTGTTCATTAGGATCTTGTTCAAATAGGCCATTGTGTCATCTCCTCTTTTCTTATATTATTGTCTTTGGGAGAATAGGTTTGCAGTAAGTGTGAGCTTAAGCATTGTATTGAAAGCAAGAGGTTAGTGTTCATTATTGGTATATCATTACCTCATCATGTTAGTGCTTACAAGTCAACCTCGTGTTAATATTACATCGAGGAGATTCATTCTGGGGCCTCAATCATGCCTTCGGCTATAATTGAGTTGGGTCGATCCCGAAAAACCTTCATTTAGGCCCTAAAAATGGCCCTGGAAGTTAAAACCTACTAAAAATAGTAATTGCCAAAATTGCCAGAAAATTGTTTTGAGCCAATTGGAAAAGGTGGGTGGCCACCGATATCCACCTGGATCAATCCTCCCTCCTTAGGAAGCAATGGTATCCATTGCGTTGAGTTCCCGGGGGAGAGGGAAAAGCGTTTGTTGAATCTGCATCTTGGTGAGTTGTTTGTCTTACTGGAGACGTCACGCTACCCAGTTTGTGGAAGTCTGTCATGAACCTATTGAGCTTGAGGCTGTTCAACAAGTTGAGAAACATGAGAGGACGGTATGAAAAAGGAATCTTTGCATTTTTCTACAGCCTTTTCAACCTGCTTCTATTGGATAGAAGGTGCTTGGGGCGAGGCTGTAGTGGTTGCAGTGTCCTTACGTTCTCCTTCTAAACATATTTTAAAGAAGCTAAATTTTGCAGTATGAGATACTACCTTGAGACACTTTTTCAGTGGAACAGTAGTCGAAACTACCTTTGGTATTATGTAGAGATCACCCCCCAAAGAAACAATGACATTGTGGGGTCGAGACTCATAAACAACATGGCCCTTCCACATATATGGTTGGCCCAAGAGAACGTCACAGACATCCAGTGGGGCAACATCACATAATACCTCATCCTTAAATGGATGGATGACGTAGGATGTCTTTGTCATACTTTGGTTGTTGCGGATTTGCAGACCCGAACTCCCATTTGTTCTTGTGCTTAAAATTATTCTCGATTTTAACAACATATCGATAAGTAGCACTGAGTGATGAGATATACAGAAAATCCATTTCAGTTTGGATGTATCTGTGTAGAGCTACACGGTATTTCAAAACCAAATGTCGTTCAGAGTATTTGATACCCAGCCTAGTACGCAAGGTATGGAAGGTATTGGTGAACTCTGGAACTGCTTGGCCCCTCTCTTGCCGCAGTGTGGTCCATTTCATGTACTGGTCCTCATAGTTTCCAATAGGATAATATTGTTCCTTTACGACATCCAAAAAAAAATCCCAAGTGGGCTCGGCCTATATATTCCAGACTCCTCTGTGGAACTTTGCTCCCATTAAGTTTCCCACCAATGTTTGACATGAGGGAGAGCTTTAAGGAGTGTAAACGTGATCTTTTCTTTGTTGGAAAAAATTGTGAACAGAGAAATAACATTTTATCAGAGTTAACCATTTTTCAAATACAGGAATATCAAAATTAACTTGTACCATGAAAGGCGAGGTGCTTCCAAAGTGGTCACTTGATGAATATCCACTTGTTTCTATCGACAAGCGTTGAAGGATGTGGGAAAAATTCTCCATCATTTCGTCCTTCTGTCATGTGAGAGATTACTCAAGCAAAAGACTTATAGGATCGTCTGCTCCTTCATTTTTATTTTCTTCTGCCATTGAGGGTTTCTTGTGTGTGCAAGAGTGATTGTCTTCAAGAGAGACAAGCTCAAGATGCAAATTTCTATATACTCTAACCTCGTCAGGGACATGCACTAAAAAAAAAACGATAAAGAACAACCTGCGCTGATACCACTGATCCGGATTATTTTTGGAATGAAATGAGAGCGAAGATATAATAAACAAATGCACAGAGATATCGCATATATCCAATAATATAACAGAAATATATCAGAGATGAAACCATAAACACAAAGATGCAGTAATACAGGATTTATATTAATGAAAGAAATGTACAGAGACTATAAAAAATACAGAGTGAAAGACTCGCTAGAATGGTGGCAGCTTATCTCTGATAAGAGATGTGACAACTACTTGCATTCGCAAGAAGATCATTAAAATGAGGCTCTGAAGGCCTTTTTACAATAAACAATAATTCCAAAAACCCTCTACATCCAAAAACCTAACCCTAGGATATGAAGTGCCAAAAGTCATGTGGGCCCCGTTTGGGTAAGTTGGTGCATCAACTTCCCGAGGTCGTAACTTTTGCATACGATCTTTGTTTTAGGCGTATGATAGCTCATTGGAAATGTATCTTCAAGGATATTCATTATGAGATCCTAAAAATTGCCCTAGAAGTTAAAACCTCCTAAAAATAGTAAATTTCCAAAATTGCCAGAAAACTGTTTTGAGCAAGTTGGAAAAGGAAGGTGGCCACCAATATCCACCTAGATCAATCAAGGCTCCAAGGTGTTGACAATTATAATCGCAAAGAGGAATTTCACCTGCAAAGTATTTATAAATCCCTTTTATTTAAACTATGATAATAATATAATACTAGTAGGCGAGATCCCCTTGTATTCTGGAGGCTGAGAGATAGTCATATCACACATTTTTTGTTGTTGTTTTGATTCTTCTTATAGGGTCCTATATGGTTGATAAGGCACTCTTGGTTTCATTTTGACATAGTGACAAGTGGATGATGCATTTTATGGGATGTTTTGTTATTTAAAGCTTTATTTTTATGTTATGATTAACATATATTTACAGTTTCTATGTTTAATCATGTCACCATGATTTATTACCTGGCTACACATACACAAAAAATATGTTTGTGATGAAACAACCAAAACAAAGAGAAGAAACTTATGGGAACAATCCTAAAAGAAAGGGCATATTCTTAAGATATGTTAAAGGTGATGTGCAAATGGAAATTTAAAAAATGTTAGTGTTAGTCCTAACTATTATATGGTGGTTAGTGGCTACGTGATTTTTTATTTGATTTATTTTGAGGCGCATATGATATTGCAAGGCATATGGCATGAAAACTTGGCAAAGGTTAACGAGAATGTTTTGGGTGGGGCATTGGGCAAGGAATAATCATCGTTGTTTTCAATGGTTTGGAAATTGATTACACAGTTTAAATGATATGGTGATTGTTGGATGTCTTTCACTTTAGAATTTAATAGGATAGGAGATGGAAGCGACATTCAATAAATGCACGTCACTCCATACTCCCCCCATCGGATCGTCACCCTAGTATGGTTCTTTTTGCATTTTGATATGTTGGTGGTTAATCTCTGCAATTTATACTCGCCCTTTTAAGCTCCCAGTTACATGTATGGTTCTTTGTCATCCCATCCCTGAATTATGCTTTGTGTATGAACAAACAATGGCTCAGTAATGCTTGGGTTTGTGTTTTCCTAAGAATTCTAACTGTGTAAATGTGTGGTTTTTCTCTCTGGAATAACTGTGTAATTGTTCGATTTGCAAGTAAAAGAATTGGTTTTTGGTTGAGTTGTGCATTCGTTGGTTTCTCTGTTGGTTAAAATTGTGGTGGGTCTCTGTGGATTTTTGAATGAATATGGGTATTATCTCTCGTTTTTTTAATGGTGAGGGTTTTTCTCTATATATTCTTGTTGGTTTCTTCCTCATAGTTGTGAGGTTAACCTTGACCAGTCGTATTTGGACTACCATTTGGCTGTTGTGTGTTTTTCCAGAGTCATGGTTGTGGGATTATTCACATGGTCCTGGCATCAAATTATCTTGGAATTCGGTCTTAGGGTGGCCATTATGTCAATATATGTGTTATATGGTTGTTGGGTGAATTAAGTTATGCCTCACGTTATGCATCCTCACTAGCATTGTTATCAAATTATTTTTCTCTTAAGAAATAGACAAAGGTTATACCCCTATTTGTTCTGGGTAACTGTCACTGTCCAGTGGAAATTTTCTTCTCCTCTGCAAACGCAAAAAGCACTATGTGCATCGGTTTTCTACCCTACCCATTGTTGTTTCCTCTGTGGCTAACTGTTGTGCCATTTCCCAGACCGGGATTTATAAGGAACCCTGTGGTTTTCTACTATGCTTGTATAGAAGGGTCTTCTCCTATGGTTGATATGTTTCTGAGGACCTCCAATTCTCTATGCTATTGAAGACTAAGCACACTCTTGATTACCTCTTTGTATTTTTTGTGACAGATCCCGATTTTAAAAATTAGGCATGTTCTAGAAGTCTGTTCAATCTGGAAGGGACCCGTGCATATGTTTTAAATTGGTCGATTGTGAATTGACATACAGGGTATGATATTTTATAGTGATGCTTATGGTATATAAGTGGAGCAATGTTGTTTTGTGTTTTCTTTTAATTATTCTGAGGAAAGAAAAGAAATTAAAGAGCAAGCAATTTCTTAATAGGACTCTTGAAATTCATTTCGCTCTGTATTATCAAAGTACATAAATGCATTCCAATGTTGTTAAAATAGATCATATATATGTATCACCCAATGATTTATCTTCGGGATTTTCTTTCAGCATTAATTTTCTGACATTTATGTCAACTGCCATGATACTTCCTTTGAATTTATGGAAATATTTTTTCTTTGTTGATGGAGATAATTTATACAAAATTCAATCGAACATATTAACAAGGTTATGAATCCTAAGCTATGAAAAGAAATTGGAAGAGGGAATCCATTGACTCCTATTTTATTATTTGTTATAATTCTCTAGAATGAGAACATTAACCAAGATATCCCATTGCAAGTACTTAACACCAAATCTTATATGGAAGCTACCTTGGAACTATGATCAATAATTACCATGTGACAAACACTAATATTGTTTATTTATGAGGCAATACAAAAGGGTGGAAGATCATACGGATTCTAAAAGCCATGTTAATAGTTCATTGAATCAGTTACATTGTCCTATTGAATAATGCTTTGAATTCAATATTTAATACATAAGGAAGTGGAATGGAAGATTTTGTGGTGAGTATGATTTTCATCTTGAAAATAACATTAAAATTGGTTTGAGGACCATATCTCTTCCATGACAAGGGACATAATTTCATGCAAAGTTAAAAAAAAAATGAGCATCATCTATAAGTGAGATACATTTGAGGAACTAATAGTTTCCCACATGACCAAACATTCCCATATTTATGCATAAGAATTCTAGGAAGAAATGTTCCAAACATGCACATGTGTACCCTTTACAGACAATATATCTAACCCAAGGGTTTCAAAACTTCAGATTTCCTAGAATATTTTTGACCCATCATGTGGCCACCTCACAAAAACTCTGCAAAAAAAAAATAATTAGCCAGGCTTTTGAAGTTGAAGTTCGGATGACAAGAGATTAATTTATATGATTACACACACCAGATTCAAATTCTGCTCCAAATGGTGAACAATATCTCGATCGATCTATGGTTTCGAAGCTCCAAATCACACACACCAAATTCAAGTTATTCTTCAGTTGGATAACATTATCCTCGATCTATGGATTCAAAGCTCCAAATCTAGCTTTAATATGATTGCATACACCATATTCATATTTTTCTCTGGCTTGATAATGTTATCATGATCGATCTATGGATCTGAAGCTCTGTATCTAGCTCTGGCTCAATCACAATACCTATGTTTTCCATCTGGTTGGAAAATTCGAAAAGGGGATAAAGTGCAAATTGGTCTCAACCCAAATTAGTCCATGCTTCTACAAATGTATATTTTTAGAGCCTTTGTGAGAGTGTGATTTGTTTGTGGTGTACATGCAACAATATGTTGCATTTCAATGCCCTATGTATTGCAATAACTTGCAAATTTGTTGTTCATGTATTTCCCTCCATTATATGTTCTTAGCCTATAAAGTTGATGTCCAAATTGTTTTTCTACAAGACCCTTGTAGGCCAAAAACTCTACTCTTAAGTTTTAAGAACTAAACCCAAGTGTGTCTAGAGAAGTCATCAATGAAGGTTAAGAAGTACTTGCACCTGGAGAAATAAGAAAGAAGACCATACAAATCATTATAAATAAAATGCAAGGGAGTTTATGCATTCTAAGGGGCATGTTTGTCAAAACTATTGTGATGATGTTTCTCGAGAACAACCAACACAAATGTAACATCCCTCTCTGACGCACTGACAAAACTTATTCTTTTAGGACACTTGCTCGCAAGTGATCTGGATTTTTATGATGATGAACCACTTAACCTTGATGATGATGCGTCATGATTGATGACAGGATATTTTACCATTGCTATATACAGGTGCTATTGACTCAGTTCCATTAAGTGTGCAGGGTTTCGGACCTTGAGGATGCAGAGGCATCGGTGGAACATCCCTTGGACTCCGGATTGAGTCAGGGAGTGGGCTATTTGAGTTGTTTCATTTATAGTGATATTGTGTGGTTTTGATGATATGCTATTGATTTCATGATATGTTGTTGACATGATCTGACATGATGGTTGATGATGCATGATGACGATAGCTTGCCGACCAGACTCACATATGGAGTAAAGGGGCCACACACGAGTTCCAGATAGATTGAGGGAGAGGTGTGTCAGCAGCCCTGC
>ML798586.1:0-16151 GCA_009831015.1 Picea engelmannii | reverse complement strand
ATGGATTTTTGGAAGGAAATGGAGATTGTTAACAGGATTGAGGAGTGTGAGAGGGAATATGAAAGCCTCAATGATTTCAAAGGGATCATAACATTCCAATGGTTCCTATCCTATAAAAATCCTAGTTGGAACAAGAAGAAGATTGCACGTTAGCTCAAGAAGAGGGAGGAAATCAGAGCATCCCTTTGGGGTAACCCCACGCCCATTAGAAACCCCACACCCATTAGGAGCACGAAACTTTGCTACAGTTGCAAGGTGCCTTGGGAATCAGATCATAGGTGTAGGGGTAAGGGTAAGAAGCACACTATTGAGGTGCACCATGACAGTGATGATGGGGTGTGTGTGGATGGAGCGACATAAGTTGATTCAGAGTAGTTAGATGATGACAGTAACTCTTGCATAGGGGCTAGTGATAGTGACTCTACCTCAGAGGATAGTGATGATGACTCTTGCATAGGGGCTAGTGATGCTTGCACGCTTGAGGAGGAGGATGACCCTTGTGTAGTGGATAGGAAGTTGGATGGACAGGACGATAGCACTAGTCTCTCAGCAGACATATCACATACCATTGATGACCTTACGCCTCAGTAGAGTGGTGACACTAGTGAGGAGTCATTAGCACTTAGAGATGATGAGATACCTATGAGGGTCGTGACACATTTGTCACCCTTTCAGACACCCATGATAGCCACGTCACATGAGGAGATCAGTGGCATGTCAGATGTGATGGATGAGCCTATTGTGAGGGTTGCACACCATGGACATGTAGATCCACTGATCCAGGAGGAGATACAGGGAGTAAAGACAAGGGACCTTACACATACAGATCAGCTAGAGGAGATTGAGTCATAGTTATTAGAGACTCC
Organism: Picea engelmannii; assembly: GCA_009831015.1. Classification (NCBI taxonomy): domain Eukaryota; kingdom Viridiplantae; phylum Streptophyta; class Pinopsida; order Pinales; family Pinaceae; genus Picea; species Picea engelmannii. Next base: position 15,285 of record ML798586.1, on the reverse strand, counting down.
ATTAGTTGATCAGATTGTAGAGGTTGACAGGTTGATGGAGCATTTACTTCTAGGATCGGCCTGCAGTGATGAGGATGCACTCTTTAGTAATCAGGATGACCATAGCATGTGTCTAGACACAACTATATGGGATCCAGGCACAGATGATAGTAGCAGGTTGAGTGCACAGGAGGATACAACTTCTCACACTGGATACAGTATGACTCATAGGGAGCTAGCAGTTGAGGATAATGTGCAGTTACGTATGGGAATACCTAATGGCACAGTATATAGCAGGCAATCCAACACTTTATCTTCTGCGGAGAGTGTTGTTAGTGATTGCACTAGTAGTGAGAGGCATGAGGGGGTACCTCAACATGACCATGATCAGGAGCCACACCACTTAGCAACACAGTTGAGAGCCAGTGAGGCTATGATCATGGAAGCTGCCAGGCACATTGATGACATGCAGGCACTGATAGTCGATTTTTGTTGGAGGGAATCCATGGCACATGATAGCCTAGATGAGGAATTTTCCATAGGTGACTTTCACACTCTCTTAGAGAGAATGTCTGTGATGAGGTCAAACTTCCAGCAGTTATTGACAGACAGGGACTACCTACTGGTGATGAGCGAGATGTATTACCGAGCCTTGAGGGAGCAGGTGATGGACATGGTCCGACTCACTCAAGAGTTGGAGAGAACTTGGGGATTCTTGGGAGGCACACAGAAAACCCCTCAAGAATCAGAGTCTAGATTAGATGAGTCTCTTTAGGAGATTCGTTAGAGATTCACTTCATCTATCCTAGTGGACACTCAGATTTATCATTCAGTCACATTGCTAGGAGATGTTGATGATCTAGTAGGGGAGCATCAGATGATGGATGACACTTCCATTTGTCTTCCAAGAGCGATTGGCCTCCATGTAGAGGTTGATCTAGCAGTACGCCCAGGATCTATGAGACATCATGAGTCTATGGGGGGTGACATGGGTATGCCAGATCATACAGTGATGAGTGATATCTCACAGAGACATGCTGAGATGTACGGTGGGATTCAGAGGGGTATAGTGCCTTGCAGGGAGGAGACACACCTAGGGGATCATGCAGGTGTCACTCCTTTGCAGCAACACCTAGTTATGAGAGATCACTTTCACCATTTCAGCAGTTGCATGGGAGATGAGAGATGGAGGTTGGTTGAGCAGCAGTTGGAGGAGTTACTTCTAGTTGTACTGAATGGTGGAGATTTGGTGATGACCACAGGAGAGCATCGATCATGGATATCGATGGACGAGATTCTAGTCGAATCCTTGGGATTGAACAAAGCATGTGATGCCTTCCAGTCCTACAGTCAGCTGCAAATATGTCTGTTATCCTTTTTCGACACATTTATCATTGACAACAACATGAGAAGGATAGCAGATCAACACAGAGGGATCCTAACTGTGATCAGTCTCACACAGGAGCAGTTAGAGGAGGTTGGAAGTGATAAACTTCCAACTTTACCATGGGATATGGGGGTTCATTTGGCTAGCAGGATATCTGACTACATGATGATCCAGGTTGCACCAAAGAGTCACACACTCCACCTTAGGTTGGGTTGGAGTGGGTCTGCAGGTACTTGTCCTATGGGGCGAGACCTTTCCTTTTGCTTGATCATCATGATAGGGCATGGAGATGTTTGGACAGGTACTTCTTCTATAGAGATACCTTTATAGATACAGTTTTTGGACAGCAGGTCCGGTGGTCATAGGTGTTTCATATTGAGGATCCAGGAGAGGAGGATTCATGATGTATTTAGGGGGTAGATAGTCATGGTCAGAGTAGTGCAGTGTCAGCATGAGGATATTCGACAGAGGTTAGCATGGGACCCAAGTATTGCAGGATTGAGAAGTTCATTGACCGACAAGGGAGAGTGGACCATGGCAGGGGAAAGTTACTCTAACTTTCCATTGATCTTCAGTGTTGAGAGGAGCGCATCGGTTGCGGGTGCCTCACATAGGTCTTGCATCACCTTAGTCAGGCATCATCATGTGCAGTTGATGGAGGTCATGCGGATCTTCGTAGAGATTTGGAGGATGGACTAATTCCGATATGAGGCCATGTGTCATGTGCAGGAGGTTCACAGGGTTGATATCTTTCAGGACTATGCATCGCAGAGTATTGCAGTTCATTTCCTGATATGGGATCCAGGGGGTGGAGTGTATTATTGTTCATCTTTGGATGGGTTCTACTATGTGTCTCACAGATGGACATGGGATCCTAGTATTTTATTTGAGATGGTTTGGTTATTGCTTGAGGACAAGCAATTTTCTAGCAAGGAGGACTGTAATGTCCCCACTTTGGGACATCATCACAATGTAGAGATTTATGATGACCAGAGTAGCCAGATGGATGTTATAGCGAGTACAGGGGTATTTGAGAGGCACTGCGGATTCCAACTTGTATCGATGATCATATTCCATAATTATGAGCCATTCCACATAGGTTGGCTTTGGTTTCATTGCATTCCGACGATTTCCATGATTTTGACTATTTTAAGCTATAAGTCAATGGAATTCACTGAAGAGGTCATTTTGGGCACATTACTTGGAGGAACCTCTCAGTGTAATATCTCATTGGAATCGGAAGGAGAAACACTAAATGATGGGATGGCTAGAAGTGACTTTCAGTGGCTAGGGAATCCACAAGGAGAGATAAGGAGCTTTTCAAAGGTAAAAAGGTTAATTAATTAATTAAAGTGATTTAATTAATTAATTAAATATTAATAAAATGAAATTCATTTTGGAGGGACAAGGTGAGCCAAAAAGTATAAAGGAAAGGCAAGGGCCTCTTCTCATTCATTCATGTATGATCTTATTTTGATTTCTGGCTTCTAGCTAGTGAGCTTAATATTGGGGGTTTTGAGGGTTTTGACATAACAAACCCTAGAGGACGATTCGGTGGTGAAAGATTCCACCTATCTTGTCCCAAGCTTGGTCTCAGAGATGCAATACTCTCCCACACCATTCTAGTTCCAGATATTCTCAGTTGCAGGAGGATTCTACATCAGTTTCATGTGCAGATAGAGAGAGGGTGCACCAATTGAAGGATTCCAGCAAGAGGGGCACACCATCTTTGGAGAGAGATTTGTTGTAGGATATTGGCAGGGCCATTGAGGATTCTATCACTTGGGTTTTCATTGCAGTGCCTTGGACATCATATCTCATGCTTTCTGAGACAATTGTATGGCTCAGATTATTTCTTGAGCAGTGGGGCGAATTAAAGAGAAGGAGGGTGTTTTTGAGATCCAGATCTAGTCCGTTTGGAGGGGTTACACTTCATATCTGACCTTGAGACTTTACCTAGTGACTTGCAGTTTCCCGATCTATATTTCTAGAGAGTTTTAGAGCATTTGGAGGACTCCTTCAGTAGGGCCAAATTATCTAGGGTTTCAGTGATCCAATGGGGTACACCATTCAATGGGGGATTTCAGATCTACAGAGATTGAGAGGGATCTTGGAGATTCGGTCACCTGGGTTGTTCTTACCATCACCCGATCTATCAGTTGGCATATTTATTAGGGTGATTGGACACTTTTGGCAGTAGGGCCGAGTTATTGAGGGTTTCAGCCTTCTATTGGAGCGTGGCATTCTTCAGCTGGAGAGTTTGACATTCATATATGCTTGTATTGATCTTAATTTATTATTCAGCCTTTGGAGGCATCTTTTGTATTAGCGGGAGAATTTTGTAGCAGCTCTTATCTATTGTCTATCTTCTTGGCCATCTGTTGAGCATTCCAGATCAACATCTTCATTGTAGCAGGTTTCTCTATTTTATGAATAAAGAAGAATTGAGATGTTTTTGCTTGTCTATCTTATTGCATATGGTTGAGGTATGTTCCATGGTTATCTCTTTCTATTATTTGCTGCATACACACATATAAACACATCTAAAAGGTAGATCAGCAAAGTGTTTGACAAAATACCTCACTCGGAAAAAGTTTTAAAAAGACACCAAAACAGTGATGATTCTTGCATAATGGCTTGTGATCATTACATCGTGAACTTATGCAAATATGTTGGGATCAAGATACCCAACAAAATGGTGTAGCTGAATGGAAGAACCATGCTGGAAGCTGTGAAGATCAAGATCTTCCTATGTGCTTATGGGCAGAAGCAGCAATGATAGTTGTTTATGTGCATAACCGATTGCCCCATAGTGCACTTGGTCTCAAGACACCAAAAGAGATGTTCACCGGAAAGAAGCCAGAGGTAAGCCATCTCAAAATATTTAGTTGTCCAGTGTTTATTCATATACCGAAAGAGAAAAGAAACAAGCTCGAACCCTTCGAAAAGAAGGGAATATTCATGGGATACTGTGAGGTATCCAAGGCCTTCAGAATCTACATACTTGGTCACCGCCATATTGAGATCATGAAGGACATGACCTTTGATGAAGAACATGTTAGAAAAACGGGACCGCGGAGAAATAAAATAAAACAAATGCGGAAACAAAACACAGAAGATACACAATACAAGAGAGACACAGATTTACGTGGTTCACCCAGTGTGGGCTACGTCCACCAGAGAAATTGCGAGGTCCTTTCTTTATTATTATCCAGAAAAATGAAGGGATACAACCTTCAACAAAACCCGCTATAACTTCCTCTTCTTTCTCTCATAGTCTTCTCTCTCAGAATACAATACTCACCAACATACATAGCCACAATACATTTCCCTCCTAAAAGAGGGTTGCCTTCTAGGGAAAAAAACCCTAACATAATCTCTATCGTTAGATCTACGACCTTATAATGAATTGTCTAGATTTACAATGAAATTACAATATACTTTTACAAGGTAATTTTTTCTTTGGGGGCTTCACCTCCGAACCCCTGCTGGGGGCCCGCTTGCCCCCAGACCCCTCAGTCGAGGGGATAGCCCCCCTAGACCCCGCAGAGGGGGTACCCCCCTCTTCACTCCCCCGCGTGGAAGAGTGTACATACTTCTTGGGTGTAAATACTTCATGGGGTATAAACACGGCTGAAAGTAAAAGACCTCTAAATCAGGAAGATAATCAAGCTCCACAACCAATAATTTCCCACTTGGAAACTGATCTCAACAACTCCACCGCTGTTGTATATGGTGAACTCTGAACCTTCTTGGACCTGGAAAATTTCTCATCTTCATCTTCATTCTTGAAGACCAAATGAAACTGAGCAAGAACTCAGTTTCTCCCTTGTCACTCCCTTTTTTAACATGTCTGCAGGATTCTAGCTAGTGTGTATCTTTTCCAGCTTCAATTGTCCATCTTCCAAGGTGGATCGTATGAAGTGGTACCTCAACAGTATATGCTTAGTATTCAAATGGAAGGTTGAGTTCTTTGCAAGGTGAATGGCACTCTGATTTTCACAGTACAACCTGTTGTTCTCCTGCTTCTTTCCCAATTCCTCCATAAACCTTTGTAACCAAATCATCTCTTTACTAGCCTCTGTAGCAGCAACATACTCTGCCTCTGTTGTTGAAAGTGAAACAACCTTTTGCAGTTTCAAAATCCAACTTATTGTTGTTCCACCTATAGTAAAAACATACCCTGTGGTGCTCCCCCTGCTGTCTTTATCACCTGCCATATCTGAATCAACATATCCCTGTAGAAAAGTGTTTGAACCTCCAAAAGATAATGCATCTGTAGTAGTACCTCTCAAATACTTGAGAATCCACTTTACTCCCTCCCAATGTTCTTTACCTCGATTGTTCATAAACCTTCTCACAACTCCCATTGCATGTGCAATATCTGGTCTTTTGAAAACCATTGCATACATCAAGTTGCCAACTACTGATGAATATGGGACCCTGGACATGTATTCTATCTCCTCCTCTGTCTTGGGACACATTTCCTTAGTTAATTTGAAATGGCTGGCCAAAGGTGTACTAACTGGTTTTGCATTCTTCTTTCTAAACCTCTCCAACACCTTCTCTGTGTACTCACCCTGAGACAATGTCAGTTTGCGATTTTTCCTGTCTCTTGTTATTCTCATACCAAGGATTTTCTTTGCAGCACCCGAATCCTTCATCGCAAATGAATTGGATAATTTCTTCTTGATCACATTTATATCCTGCATATTATACCCTGCAACAAGCATGTCATCTACATACAATAGAAAGATAATATAGCTTCCATTTTCTAGCCTTTTAAAATAAATACAATGATCAGAATGACATCTATTATAACCCTGTTCTGTCATAAACCTGTCAAACTTCAGATACCACTGCCTTGGATCTTTATTTAGGCCATATAAGCTCTTCTTCAACCTACATACCAAATTCTCCTTCCCTTTGACCTCATACCCCTGTGGCTGCTGCATATAAATCTCTTCCTCCAAATCCCCATGGAGAAAAGATGTTTTTACATCTAATTGTTCAAGATGCAAATCTTCTACTACCACAAGACTTAAAATAGTCCTAATTGAATTCATTTTAAGAATAGGATAAAATATTTCATCAAAATCTATACCTTTATTTTGTGCAAACCCCTTTACAACAAGTCTAGCCTTGTACCTCTTTTCTCCTCCATCTTCTTCCTTCAACCTGTAAACCCATTTATTCTGCAGTGCTCTTTTTCCTGTAGGCAACTAAACCAAGTCCCAATTTTGGTTATTTGCTAAGGAATCCATTTCCTCTTTCATGCCTTGCTCCCACTTCTTTTTGGTGTCTACCTACATTGCCTCTTCATAACATTCTGGTTCACCAGAATCAGTCAAAAATAAATAATATAATGAAGGAGAGTATCATTCAGGGTGTATACTTAACCTGGTAGAACTTCTAACAACACTTGCAGGTGTTTGAGGTACCTGCTGCTCCTGTTTTTGTACATTTTGATTTTTAGGTTCCTTTGGAATTTCTTTTTCAGTGATCTCATCAAGCACTGTGTATTCTTGTTTTTCTGTTTCCTGTTTCTTTTATTGCAACTTATCTTTGTACATGACCTTTTCATTGAATATGACATCTCTACTCCTAATGATTTTGTTATTTTCATAATCCCATAAGAGAGGATTATTCCATCTTTGTTGAGGAGGATAACACTCCCTTGGAACAAATCGACTTAGATGATCGTATGTGGCATATGCACTTTGATGGTTCATGCTCTAATGAAGGAAACAAAGATGGTATTATCTTTTACTCTCATATTATCTTGAAGAAGATGCTACAACCACCCCATGGCATGTTTTATCTCCTCTTGATCTGGCACCTGCTACTCATCCTCTTCCTAAATTCAAAGAGAATCTTCCTAGGTTTTCAGGAAATAACATTGTCACTACAAATGAACATTTTGTGGCATTTTATAATTCCTTTCACAACATAGGAGCCAATGACAATGACACTTGTATGCACTTAATTTTCAATTCCCTTGAAGGGAAGGTTGCAGTCGATTTCTTCGATCTCCCTCCTAATATTTTATCTACCTAGGAGAAGTTAGTCTATTGGTTCAAATCCACCTATGGGCAATCCAAAATCCCAGCTGAGTAGTTACGGGAATACAATAACATTGCTTATAAGGATGGTGAGACCATCAAGTCCTTCAACTTGTGTTTCACCAAGTTATAAGATCAAATCCCTGAACTCTCTCAGAACCAAGCCACTTTCATGATTATTATAATGCATTACCTTCACCCTATCGTCATATGATTGAGTAAAAGGCAATTCATAACCTCAATTCCTCTCTGCATACTTGTTTAGAGTATGAATAACAACTTGAAAGAACAAGTCTTCCCCAGGGAGATTTAGTTAAACAAACAGACATATCTTCCCTCTTACAGCTTGTATAAGACATGAATAATAGTATGATAGTGTATGAGTGAAAAGGAAACGTCTCCCCTCTTACCCCTGGAGCTTCATCCTCTTCTGGACCCCCCTTTTTAAATCCAAATGAAAATAATTTTAAGCCTAAAGTTATCATGCCTCATAGTTTGTGTAACTTTTTCAAGGAACACCATGAGGAAAGTACATGTGAGGTAAAGAAGAGTGCCAGAGATAAAATATTTGGTAAGAGACCTGAAACTACCATCCTTTTCCTAGATTTTGCAGAGCCATGAGATGCCATGATCATCAATACTAGGAAGAAATCTTGTGCTCTCAAAAGAAAATATGATCCTCCCCACAATTCTTCTGGCCTGAGCTCATTGTCACCAGCTACTACTATTAAGTTTCTTAAGGTTCCTGATAGTCAAGGAACTACCTCCACTCTCCCATCTTCCAAATACAATATTCTAAATCAGTTAGCCAACATCAACGCAGATGCATCCCTTCTGGACATGGTTGTCGTCCTTGAACAACATAGGCATCTAAAACAATCCATGGAAGGAAAATATTCAGTTGTACCCAACCTCTATGAAGAGGTAGATGACGAGTATTTGTTCATAAATAAAGTAGGTGTACATAACTTTAGATACGCTGTAAAAAATCCCTCTGTTTATATTTTTGTAAAGATTATGAATAAGATTGCCCATTGTTGTCTCATTAATGGTGGTTCAGGCCCAAGTGTAATGTCGAAGATTGTTATGGATGATCTAGGATTGTCTTGTACAAATGAAAACACCAGAAGCATGCTCTCTTATAATAGTCTACAACAAACGACCATAGGTGAAATCAAGAATGTGGCCTTGGTTTTGTGTGTGCACCCTGAAATAAGGACAACCCTTAATATTCAGGTAATTGATATGCCAATAAGAAACTACTCAATCATCCTAGGAAGAGATTAGCAAGATTTGATGGGTGGATACCTCTCACTCAACGGGACACACTTATTTGTTCCTCGGAATGGTAAAAACATCATAGTCCTTAGAGAGAAGGATTTCACCTTACATAGAAAGTGTTCCATGGCCTAATGTGAATTATATCGAAGAGGACCTAGGAGTGTATTCCATATATGTCAAGGAGGATAAAACTCCCTTGGAACAAATCGACTTAGATGATGGTATGTGGCATATGCACTTTGATGGTTCATGATCCAATGAAGGAAACAACGCTGGTATTATCTTGTACTCTCATGTGGGAAAAATTCATAACTTTTCTTATAGGTTCGAGTTTGCTTGCACAAACAATGTCACTGAATTCGAACCTTTATTATTAGGCATTTAAAACACCTATAATTTGGGTTGTGCTCACCTTATAGTTTTTTTGGATTCTGAACTTGTTGTAAACCTCGTACGAAAGATATATTCTCCTAGAAACAAGTTAATGAAATGCTACACCCAAACTGTTTGGACACTTATCTCGAACTTACTATCTTTCAACATCACTCATGTTAAAAGGGAATTGAACTCAATGGATGGCAGGTTAGCTGCTTTTGCAGCCTCTCCTAATTGGAAACTTCTGCCACATAGACCGGATTGTACTTTACAATATCTATATCGTCCACATATCCCTGACAATATAGAATCATAGTAGGTCTTCCCTAGCGATGAGATCATCTGTTCTTTCATTCAAAATGAACCTTATAAGCCTAAGGAAATTATATCCATGGAAGATAACAAGATTCCTAAGGGCTTGACTCCTCTAGAGAGTTCATTTTCATCGAGTGATGTAGGCAATAAATAGAAACATAAAGAGGAGGAATAAAAAATGAAGTTGGGTGAAACCATCTCCTTGAAAATTGGAACACCTGAGTCTCCAAACAATGTTAAAATAGGTGTCCAATGTTCTGATGAAGAAAAACTGAAGTTTTCCAAACTGCTTGGTGAATTTCAAGATGTTTTTGTTTGGTCTTATGAGGATCTTCATGTTTTTTATCCCGCTCTTATACAACATGCCATTCCTATCAAGGAGGGCATAAAACTAGTTAGGCGAAAACAAATACCTATCAAACCTTGACTTGAAGAAACTATTCGAAAGGATTTGGAAAAATTCTTGAAGGCTAGAATTATCTTTCTGGTTAAGTATTCAAAATGGGTTTCTAATTTGGTTCCCATCCGGAAAACAATTGGTCAAATCAGATTATGCATAGATTTTCGCACATTAAATTGGGTTAGCATAAAATATTACTTTCCTCTCCCTAATATGGAAATTATTTTGCAGCAAGTTGCAGGGTCGTTGATGATGTCCTTACTTGACTATTTCTCTGGTTACAATCAAATCAAGGTAAAAAGGGCAGATAAATATAAAACCACCTTTATTACTCATTGGGGCACTTTTTCTTATGAACGTATGCCTTTTGGCTTATCCAATGCAAATGTCACGTTTAAAGTGGTTGTCCAGATAGTTTTTGACGATTTGATTGGCAAGATTATTCATATCTATCTTGATGATCTAATCGTGTACTCTAAAAGACAATCAGATGTCTTGAAGTTTCAAAAATTATGGTTGGGTTCTTTCAAGATCGCTTTTCTCCTAGGTGTAAAATATTACATTCTAAAGGATTTACAAGAGCGATTGTTTTCCTACAACACTAACGGTTCTCACTTAAAACACTATGTGGAACCAACTTGAAGAGTTTAACGTTGTTTGGATTGTTCTGTATATTGGTAGTTCGGTTCTATTTTCATTTTGGTAGTTTCATTTATGTTATTTCAATTATTCTTTTACAATAGTTTTCAATTATGATTTCATTTTAGTAGTTTTCCTTATGTTGTTTTCATTTATGTCATTCCATTTCTATTTTGCAATTTCATTTCTGTATGACATCTTTTTCTCTTGTTCTTTTGATTTAAATTTTTGGTCAAGAATAAAGTGTTGCATCAATTCCGCCACAACAAAACTCATGCAAAGTATTTTTAGTCAATAATAATCAAGCTTACAATTATGATGTTCCCCTTGAAAGCATCATTGAATTTGTTATCTTCTTTCATTGTTGTCTTATGAGACAGTTGGTCACTTCCCGCTTTTTGTTGTCCATTTCTTCATCCATTTTGAGATTCAAAAGAGAAAGTCCAGAAAACTTGTCTCCTTGCAGTCAAGAGAAAATTTTGGTTAAATGATTATGATTACAGGGATAAACCCCCTCATACTTAACACTTTCCATGATTTATTCCCAAATTCTCGATCATGATTTGTTCCCAAATTCCCCTTGTTGCATAATCATTATGGTTATATCTTCTTAATATGTTGTTCTTGGTCTGCGAAACCAGTTATTCTGAGTTCTTAATCTGTTGGAAATAGATTTCCTTGTGGAGTCACCCGTTTGATGACGATTAAAATCGCAACGAGGAATTTCGCCCACAAAGTATTGCTAAAGCCCTATTATTTATACCATGATAATAATATAATACTAGTAGGTGGGATCCCCTTGTATTCTGGAGGCTCAGAGATAGTCATATCACACATTTTTTGTTAATATATTTCAATACTACTTATAGGGTCCTATATGGTTGATAAGGTAGTCTTGGTTTCATTTTGACATAGTGACAAGTGGACGATTCATTTTATGGGATGTTCTTCTATTTAAAGATTTATTTTTAGGTTATGATTGGCATATATTTACAGCTTCTATGTTTAATCATGTCACCATGATTTATTACCTAGATACACATACACAAGAAATATGTTAGTGATGACATAAACAAAACAAAGAGAAGAAACTTATGGGAAAAATCCTAAAAGAAAGGGCCTATGCTTAAGCTATGTTAAAGGTTATGTGCAAATGGAAATGTAAAACATGTTAGTGTTAGTCCTAACTATTATATGGTGGTTAGTGGCTATGCGATTTTTTATTTGAGTTATTTTGATGCGCATATGATATTGCAAGGCATATGGCATGAAAACTTGGCAAAGGTTAACGAGAATGTTTTGGGTGGTGCATTGGGTAAGGAATAATCATCGCAGTTTTCAATGGTTTGAAAATTGATTACATGGTTTAAATGATATGGTGATTGTTGGATGTCTTTCACTTTCAAACTTAATAGGATAGGAGATGGAAGCGACGTACAGTAAATGCATGTCACTACATACTCCTCCCATGAGGTCGTCACCCTAGTATGGTTCTTGTTGCATTTTGATCTGTTGGTGGTTAATCTCTGCAATTCATGTTCATTATGGAGACTAATCTGTGTTTTTACAGCATGGTGTTAATTGCAAATTGGAGACTAATATGTGTTTCACTAGGCTCAATTAGGATCATAGAAAATTATGGAATCATCATACATGTTGTAAATAATTTCATTGACAGTGATGAAGTTCTGGTTTTATATTGACTATGGTTTCATTGCAAAAACTTATTGGTTCATATGATGAAGAGTGTATGAATAGAGCATGTTCTAGAAGTCTGTTCGATCTGGAAGGGACCTGTGCATATGTTTTAAATTGGTCGATTGTGAATTGACAGACGGGGTATGATATTTTATAGTGATGCTTATGGTATAGAAGTGGAGCAATGTTGTTTTGTGTTTTCTTTTAATTATTTCGAGGAAAGAAAAGAAATTAAAGAGCAAGCAATTTCTTAAAAGGACTCTTGAAAGTCGTTTCTCTCTGTATTATCAATGTACATAAATTCATTCCAATGTTATTAAAATAGATAATATATATGTATCACCCAATGATTTAGCTTGGGGATTTTCTTTCAGCATTAATTGTCTAACATTTATGTCAACTGCCATGATACTTCCCTTGAATTTATGGAAATGTTTTTTCTTCGTTGATGGAGATCATTTATACAAAATTCAATCGAATAGATTAGCGAGGCTATGAATCCCAAGCTATTCAAAGAAATTGGAAGAGGGAATCCCTTGACTCCTATTTTATTATTTGTTATAAAATTCTATAGAATGGGAACATTAACCAAGATATCCCATTACAACTACTTAACACCAAATCTTATATGGAAGCTACCTTGGAACTATGATCAATAATTACCATGTGACAAACGCTAATATTGTTTATTTATGAGACAATACAAATGGGTGGAAGATCATGCAGATTCTAAAAGCCATGTTAATAGTTCATTGAATCAATTACATTGTCCTATTGAATAATGCTTTGAATTCAATATTTAATACATAAGGAAGTGGAATGGAAGATTTTGTGGTGAGTACCATTTTCATCTTGAAAATAACATTAAAATTGGTATGAGGACCATATCTCTTCCATGACAAGGGACATAATTTCATGCAAAGTTCAAAAAATTTGAGCATCATCTATAAGTGAGATACATTTGAGGAACTAATAGTTTCCCACATGAACAAACATTCCAATATGTATGCATAAGAATGCTAGGAAGAAACCTTCCAAACATGCACATGTGTACCATTTACAGACAATATATCTAACCCAAGGAACACGTAGGTAAGACATAATGATGAATAAATCATCGAGTGAAAGGATTGAAAGTTAAAACTATGGACTTGTTTAATGTTCTTAGAAAACTCAGTTTATAACCTCATATTTTAAATGTGAAAAATTGCTAAAACATAAAACATAAGCAAAGAAACATTTTACCTTGCATCCAAAAGAGGTCTGATGTTCCATTGCCTAGTTTTATTTGGTGTCCAACTTCATATTGGGATCACTAGCTGATTTTGCATCCAGAAAGGAGTTATAGATCAGTTGTGGGGTACTATCAAGACAACTATGTCTACAAGCCTTAGGATTAGTGTTTAAGAAATGAGCTATGGTTTCAAAACTTCAGATTTCCTAGAATATTTCTGACCCATCATGTGGCCACCTCACAAAAAATCTGCAAAAACAAAATAATTAGCTAGGCTTTTGAAGTTGAAGTTCAGATGAGAAGAGATTAATTTATATGATTACACACACCAGATTCAAATTCTGCTCCAAATGGCTAACAATATCTCAGTCGATCTATGGTTTCGAAGCTCCAAATCACACACACCAAATTCAAATTATTCTTCAGTTGGATAACATTATCCTCGATTTATGGATTCAAAGCTCCAAATATAGCTTTAATATGATTGCATACACCATATTCATATTTTTCTCTGGCTTGATAATGTTATCTTTATTGATCTATGGATCTAAAGCTCTGTATCTAGCTTTGGCTCAATCACAATACCTATGCTTTCCATCTGGTTGGAAAATTCAAAAAGGGGATAAAGTGCAAATTGGTCTCAACCCCTGGGTAGTAAGAAAATGTAAGCACAAACTTCCCATTCAAATTATTAAGGAGTTAAAGAATAAATACTACTTTAATCATAGAGAGGTTGCAAACTGGGCAAGGTCCACTACTTCGCACCAACAATTGTCAAGGTAGAGTACTAAGCAGAATGGAAAAGATACACATCTCCCAATAGGCAACAATGTTAGGCTTAAGGAAGAATAGGATCAACTGATCTAGTCTTTGAATCCAATTGGAGCATATGTTCCTAGAATAGGCTATAAAACACTATTTGAGGAAGGAAGAGAAGACTAATAGATTTGGTGGTGGAAAATTAACTGGAAAGTAAAATTCCCAACTAAAAACAAGATCTTTATGTGGTTGAGCTCACACAACAAGGCTCCCACATGGTATGTTATCTAAAGGAATAATTTATAGGGCCAATATGGTGTTGTCATTGTTACCAAGAAGAATAAATTATATTTCATCTCATGATGAAATGTCTATGGAGGTATGGAAAGAGGTGGAACAATTAATAATGATTGGGAATCTCTCAAAAGGAGGAAGCCTAGAAGAGGCCTTCATAACTTGGTGTAACACAAAGGAGATATCAAATATCATAACACTACCTGTTAACATAGTCTAGGACGAATCAAGAAACTAATACATGGCTTTAAATATAGTCTTGAAACTAGCACAAAAAATTGGTGTTACCCAATTACAAATTTTCAAGAATTCAAACATCGTTATGATGAAGTTCTCAATTTACTAACATCTTTCTCATATACACATTTCTCTCATATTTATAGGGACATAGACAATATTATAATAGGGCTCTCAAAAATTGGAGTTGGGTTGGAACACTTAACCTGATTTTAGTAATCCAAAATGGACATAATGCAAAATATATTCATGAACCATGGACCTATTATCCTAATCCTAAATATCTCAAACACTTTTAAGAAATAAAGAAACACAAAAATAAATTTATCTTCATCTTAAATTTATTACACACATTAAAATAAAAAATTATAGACACAATCTCTTAACTTTACATGAATAATAATTCCCCTCACACATATATATATATACTTTATATCCTTTATACATAAAGAAAAGATATGTGCTAAATAACTACAACTATGTAAAAAATATGTGCTAAATAACTATAACTATGTAAATATAACTTAATTGTTAATTAAATTAATAAATATTTTTTTAGTATAACCTATAAGTATATATAATAATATAAAACAAATTATATAATTCACCTTCCATTTTTTTTTTT
>ML798585.1:405919-418447 GCA_009831015.1 Picea engelmannii | reverse complement strand
AGAGAGAGATGGGGGGGAGTAAGAGTGTGAGAAAGTAAGAGATAGAGATAGATAAAGAGAGAGGGGAGGAGGGGGCGAGGAGGTGAAGTGAGAGGAGTGGTGAGATGGAGGGAGGGATAGAGAGGATGTAATGCCATTTACTTTGAAATAAAGTAATAAATAATAAATAAATTGTCTTAAAATTAAAAATATAGATCATAATAAATTAAAGTAATAATAATAATAAATAAATAAAAAGATGATAAAATAACTAAGAAATTATAATGAAAGAAAAAGATAAAAAAGAAGAGAAATTATTAAAAAGGTATCAAAGAAAAACTAAATTAAGAAAATTTTAAAACTACATGTTGACAGGTGGAATCTAAGAATGAAGTTTCTTTGCATGGATGGACAAAATGATTTCTATAGAATGAAGGTGGAGAAACAAGTGTGGCATATTTTGTTGGTGCAATTGATGAAAAGGATTGGAAGATGACATAGTAGTTGATTGAGGGTTCAGGGGTTCTCAGTGGTGATGATTGAGAGGTTGGTTGGAAGGAGAGTCATCCCCCACAGTCTATTTCGACACCTTGGACCAAAGATTGAAGCATACTGGTTTGAGATTCATAACACTGTAAGTAAGTTGATTTCTTCAACTCTTAGGTAAGTTTCTCACCACTCACTCCATATGAATTAATTTAAATCATTAGAAAAAAAAACAAGTAAAAAGTATCAAACTTATAACATCCTTTTGTGATTTTGACTTTATGCAAATTTCTCCACCATTAACTTTATGGTTCGAAGCTCCTTTGGAAATCACGTCATACATTATTCTTATATAAAATTATGCAAACCTTCATTTCTATTTGAGTCTCTATAATTTTATATCGACTTGGTTGTGGTTGAGCCAACCAAGATCAATTCCACTATGCCCTTTGGCCCATGGAATTCGAGGGTACACTACTCATGGAGTCCAAGTAGTTTCTAATTCACAGCTTATCACTAACATACCTAAGTTGAGAATTACAGTTTTTTTAAAAAGGATGATTTGATCTACTTGAAGTTCATATGATTTTAGATGATTATTTGCATGTCTTTGTTAATTTGAAGTTTTTTTTTTCAATTTTTTAATTGGAATAAAATAAATCTTAATGTTGAAAACAAGTGCACCTTTATTTAGTATATTAATATATGATTTGATATAATAAGGGATAACTCTTTTAATGAAATTTTTATCTTTAACGTGACTACTTTCCTTAATTTCCTTATAATCATTGTTGCATCGTCGGAATATTTGACCCTAATATTACTCCCTCCATCCCCTCAGGATTTTGAGTCTTTATGAAAAACAATTGTGGAGTAAATATTGTTATGAATAAATATTGTTAAGAATATGATAAGAGAGAAATAAAAAATAAAAATAAAAATGAATACAGAAATAAAACACATAAAAACACAATACAAGATAGGAATAAATATGTGGTTCACTCGATATGGGTTACATCTATGGAGAAACAATTAGTCTTTCCTTTATTTCATCTAGCAAAATGAAGGGATAACACCTATAACATATCCAATGTAACCTCCTTTTCAATATTTCACAATCTCCTCTCTCAATCACAAAAAAATATCTCACCATTACAATACAATATATATAGGATCCTGTAGCGTCCAAAACCCCTAATCCATTGACTTGGATTAGATTACAACCTTAATTTCTTAACCATAATTAGAATACCATGAGCTAGAAAACCGTGTGGCAAAACCACCCAAAATGGATACAAAAAAACACCCAATTTTTTTTGCTCAAGGGCTATGCCCCCTATGACAACCCTACTATGCCCGATGCAACATAACAATGCATGAAGCTAATCATGCAATGAATACAACAAAAACCCCCCACAAGGGACTAGGATCCAAACACAATTGAAACAACAACTCTAAATTAGGAAGATAATCAGGCTCCACAACCAACAATTTCCCACTTGGAGATTGATAACAACAAATCCACCACTACTGCACCTATTGGACTATTCTCCAACTTTAGACCTGACAAGTTTCTCATCTTCACCATCATTCTTGAAGGCCAACTAAAATTGAGAAGGAACTCAATTTCTCCCTAGTTATTATCTTCATTAACATGTCTAGAGGATTATGATTAGTGTGTATCTTTTCCAAATTCAACTATCCATCTTCCAAAACTGATCATATGAAATGGTACCCGAGTTGTATATATTTAGTCCTAGAATGGAAGTATAAGTTATGTTGTGGCTGCAACAAATCCCTTCAATTTCTTCCATTCTGGGAGAAATTGATGCTCCCGTATCTAAACTTCTATATAAATACTATGGTTACAAAGTGGTTGATCAAGTCTAGTAGCTTTGTGGGATGCATAGAGGAAAAGTTTCATTGTACCATCTAGAAGACCTATTAGATTTATCATTTCTAAGCTTATCATGTTTGATCAACAACCTACCTCTTTCAAATTTTGATGCATACAAAGCCCCTACAATCCCTATGATAACTTTGACCACGTGCAAAATACTTTTGGCCTCATATTAGTCAGCTAATGCATTGGCAAAATACTTTTGGCCTCATATTAGTCGGCTAATGCATTGACGTCATTCTCTTCAGGGATGGAATTTGATGGGCAAATTGACCGTCACAAACTGATTTACTTATCAAATACGATAAAAAAATTCACAATAACCATCAACATTCTTTGTTTAAACTATAAAAATATGTAAGAGAATTGTCCAATTTAATAAATTTAATGGTCAGTTTCATTTTGAAATTCCTACCTTGACTCTATTGAAATTGTTTTCAATGTGGAAAAATACATTAATGAAGAGAGACTCATCAATTTTGAATTGTTTGAAACTACATACTGAAGATTGTTGACCTCGAACGAGATCCACACGTGACCCGAATGTTGATGACAATTATTATTATAGATAGACCTAAAATATAATGTGATATAAATATCATGTGAAAACTATATATTCCCAAAAATGGTAATACAGATTGATTTTTTGATATGAAATGTATTTGTTAAGGAATTAATGGAGTGGCCAAGTTTTTAGTTTATGTGATATAAATATCTTGATATTATGTATATATGAAAACTAAGTATTGAGATTGTTGACGTTGAACGAGATCCGCAAGTGACCCGCATGTTGATGACAATTATTATAGATAGACATAAAATACAGTAATAATGTTATATAAATATCAGTAATAATGTTATATAAATATCACGTGAAAAATATATATTCCCAAAAATGGTAATACAATTGATTTTTTGATAAGGAATGTATTTTTTAAGAAATTAATGGAGTGGTGTAACAACTCTAGTTGAATATATGCTTATGGATTATTAAGTAAAAATTTATTAGGTAATTAGTTTTTCTAACATGGTATTAACTAAACAAAGATTGGTATAATAATATTAATTAATTAATTAATTGTTATAATTTTGATTAATTAATTAATTAATTAATTACCTATTACATTCAATGACCTGGGTATTAAATTTAAGAGGGTTAATAAATTTAATTGTTTAATTAAAGGATTACATATACAGAGGGGATAAGAAGCATTAAATGTAACGATAAGAAACATTAAATAATCGGATAAGACTTTAACTAAGAGGATAAGACAATGAATGTATGGATAAGGAAATGAATGAGGAGGAAAGGGTCGGTGAAGGGGGGGATATGACTGGAGGAGGCTTACGGAAGAAAGGATATTTTTTTCAGGGTTCTCTGGGATTTTCTGGGGGGGAGTTTGAGTTCTGCAGTCGAGGGAGGATCATTATGGGGGGCACTGGTTTGCTGGGGGTTTTGGGCATGGGGGCCAGGATAGCCTTACAGTATCCTGGAGCTAGGAAGCCGGGCAGGCTGCTCCTAGCTGGCTGGGAGGAAACACGATTTGGGTAGAGTTGATCAACGCATCAGGCATCAACAAGGCAACAACAAGGCAACAGGGAAGGGACAATCATACCGACAGAAATTAGCATCAGAAGCAGGTAATTTGTTATGAAAGTGCTAAGTTTTCTTTTTTTATGTTGTAGTTAAATGTTAATCTCCGCTGAATATTGTGTATATGCTGGTTATTAAGTTATTTGTGTGATTGATCAAAATTAGTATTTATAGGCACTACACATGGTATTAGAGCTTCAGTTTGAAGCACTGGAGCCTTAAGGGCCTACCTACTCGCCTATTCAATTTAGAAATGGAACTGTACCCACTGGGAAATTAGATAAAATTAGATAA
Organism: Picea engelmannii; assembly: GCA_009831015.1. Lineage (NCBI taxonomy): Eukaryota > Viridiplantae > Streptophyta > Pinopsida > Pinales > Pinaceae > Picea > Picea engelmannii. The sequence continues at coordinate 414,194 of ML798585.1, read as the reverse complement.
ATCTGGGCCTGAGGGCCAAGTTCCAACTCCAGCTCCAGCTCCGCCTAACCTGCAAGCCAAGCACATAAATTTTTAACACAAATTTAAATATAAATAACATATATATTGAAAATGATTCATATTACTTAAAGATTGAAAATCATCTTCCGTTGAGGACTTTGCCTGGTAGAATCACATCTAGAGTTTTTTTTTTTTGCATTTTAATTAGGATCACCCTTGCCTCTGCTATATGACCAACACTAATGAAATCATTTTGACTATATTGTGACCTATTTATATCATTTGTTTCTCTCTAAGAACTATTGCAGATATTGGGAAATGAATTTAAGGCTAATGAATTATTGCCCTATTGATGGACCAAAGTGTCCCAACAAGTCTGTTTTTGGCATATGATTCCAAAATAACCTTCTTAAAATTAAACTAGTAGTTGCTTATCCTTGCCTGCTATATGACTGTCACGCGTATCAGAGACCGACCATAGCAATGCCGTCAAAACAAAATAGTGGCCTCGTTGCTCTGAATAACTCTACAACCACCAAATTGGTCCTTAATTAAATGTAAATATAACAAATAGTTGTCTAAACATAAAAGGCCTATTAGATAGCTTGTATAATACCGATAGACAAAACATATAATTTTGGAAAGTGATCCAGATAGCACCCGTGGTATTTAAGTTGCGCCCATTGCATCTTTGTTGGCCAAAATCCATCGACGCTCATTGCTGACATAAATTCATCTCCACTTGTCGATATAGAGAAGGACCTCGACCTCGGTTTGGCGGAGCGGAACGAACCATAGCTTGAGCGACGTTTATAGTTAGATAGAATTATCGAAATCGAAACGATCAATAAATCATTTAGTCTCCCTTAAATCCCCCTTGAGATTTGAACTGCATACAAAGCCTCCCTTTTGTTGTCATTTCCAGAATCCATTACATGGTTCTTCTAAAGATTTTTCAACATACAATGTCAAATGCATGAAAATCTTGTTTGCTCAGATCAATTCCAGAGTAGGGAATTTTCAAAGAAGGCTTGAGGAGTTTTTACTCGAGTTCAATTTGAAGGATACAGAGTGACCCAACTTGAATCAATCATCAAAGTTGAATAACTATAATCTAGTGGATTACAACTAGAACCCTATACAACAATTTCTCCAAGATCTTCTACACGGGTGACAATACCATATATTCTGGATTATTGATAGTAAAATCAATGTATCAATCTATGAATGGATCTTTTAGATTTCAAGCTCACGAAGCTTAGGGCCCATACGTAACATCCCACTTATCAGATATTCATGCTCTCACTGTGGTTGGGAGGTTCGTGCTGACTAGATATGAATTTTCGATCTTCAAGATGCAGCTGTCTACAATTTCACTCACAGCAGTCTCGGTGACCTGGAGTATTCTCCAAATCACCCTCCCTAAATGGTTCCAACAAAGTCATTTGAAAGGAAGGAGCCCACGGGCCTATTCTTGCACCACACAGCTCAAACGCAGCGCCCAACCATGGCCGAGGAGCTGCACAAACACAAAACATTTTTTTTTTTATCAAAATAAATAAATAATAATAATAATAAAAAAAAACCCCAATAGCCAACACACCAGCACTCAAACAAGCACCTGCCATATAACACAAAGCCTTGTGCTGAACACCAAGCTATCAAGGAGGAGGAGCCCACGATGAAGTCTTTGTGCAAAACAAATTTGAAACAAAACAATATACAAGCCTAGCGCCGAATGCGAATCCCACGAGGAATTACGGAGTGCGCAACAACCAAAGGAACGAGAGAGCTCACTCGCCTCCAAGACAAACACAAAACATAATACACACAAGCCATCGCCCAAGCACCAATGCTCAGAGACAACTATTGAGCCTACCGAGAGGGACAGAGAAGAGTGGAGAGGTGGCATAGGAAAGAGGCGGGAGTGAAGGAGCGTTAGGGTTAAGGAACAACTTAGGTTTTTGGTACTGAGAGCTGGAGGCCGGGCACGTGGGCCTCATGCCAGAAGCCCGACCTTAAAGGCTGCCAGCGAATTCCATGGAGCACATTAAACTCTCGCCAAACTGAAGGTAAGACTTTTTTTTAATAATTATATTCTTATTTTTTTTGTAATATTAATTTTTAGTTTTATTAATTTATTTAAAATCATTAATATGCTTTTGAATAATTATATTATCATTTTTTTTTTGTAATATTAATTTTAGTTTTATTAAATTAGTTAAAAAGTATTAATAGGCTTTTTGAATAATTATATTATTATTTTGTTGTAATATTAATTTTTAGTTTTATTAATTTTCTTAAAAGTATTAATACGCTTGTGTAAATTTAAAATATTAATATATATATATATATATATATATAATTATGAATTTTAATTTAAATAATTTAATAATATAGGGTTAAGTATAAATTTTAGAGGTCCATGGGTTTTGAACCCAAGACCCCTACCAATCGAAGCGCCTTAAGAGGAACACTAACGCCAACGCGCCCTTATAAGTCTTTACAAATAAATTCTTATACTTATTTAGATTAATGGTAACACTGTAGAGATTAGAGTGGTATTATTATTAGCAAGATACAATATGAAAGTTAAGACTAACTGGCTTATTACCTGACCTATTGATCTGGAGCCAGCTAACCAAGTTGAATCATAATTAATGAATGCACCGGAAATCAAGGTAAAGGCTTATTTAACACTACTGATCTTAGTATCCCAGAGTATAAACTCTGATTGTCCAAGCGTCAGGCTCACGAGACCGTACACACAACTCATTGAGCCAAGTGCCAAGTCCCTCCACTCCATTCCACCAGTCAAAGTCAACACTAAATCTCAATGCAACATTCGACTATGCCAACACTAGACGCCAGGGAAAAGCTCACGAGTCAAGCATCGGAGGATATTTAGTTGTAATCAAAAAGTTAAAAGGACTTAGACTAGGACAAGCGGGAAGGAGGCGGCATATGCACTAGGAGAGAAAGCAAGAGGAATTGGCGAGTATGGCGCAAGGCTAGCGTAGCTACAGGGCAAGGGAACCAATAGTTTTTTTTTTTTTAGGGCGAAGAAATCAAGCTTAGACGCTTAATCCTAATCCTAACCTAGCCAATCCCCTAAAGGAGTAATGTCTGTTTTCAGACAAGTAAAGAAAAGTTACGCCTAACCCTGTTTCTAGTTTGAGTAGCACCAATTTGAAATGCCCTTGAACTCACCCTGACAACTTTGGTTGATGCAGGTTAAAGCATACAGGATGGTCAGGACTCGAGGGAATTGAGGCAGGGGAGCATCGGCGCAAGCACTGCCAACACCACCAGCGCCACCACCACCATTGCCCGAACTAGCTCTCATACTGCGCTCGTTGGAGGCCATTAATGAGACTTTAAAGGGGTGACAACCAGCAGGGACTGAAGTGGAACCCCCACCGTCTGGAATGGGTAATCCAGAAGCGTCAAGGGATTCAGGGGGAGGACCTCCACCCAAAGACATCACACGAGAATTGCAAAAGATCAAACTTCCGGAGTTTGTCGGGGGTTGTGCCAGTGAACGCGCGGAAGCATGGTTGGAAGGCATGACAAGGTGTTTTGCGTTAAGGGACTATGTGTCCAACTCAAAGGCGAATATTACAATTTTTCAGTTAAGAGACAGTGCCTTAAACTGGTGGGGCAACCTGGAAAGACAACTTCACCTTACCCCAGACACAGTATCTTGGGAAATTTTCGAGGAGAGGTTCCGAAGGAAATATCTGCCAGCGTACTACGAGGAACAATAGGTAGGGGCATTTCATGCCTTAGTACATGGAAACAGAACTGTAGAAGAATATGAGATCAGATTTATGGAACTGGTCAAATATGTTTCGTATATGGATAATGACCAACGATAGGCAGAGTGCTTCGTTTATGGATTGAACCCTAAGATAAGAGCTATGGTGCGGATGTGGAAACCGTCTTCAGTAGCGGAAGCAGTGGAAAATGTGCATTATGCGGAGGAACCATGAACTTAACCGGGGGTACAAGACCAACATTTCCGCATCATCCTGGATTCGTAGAGAAGGCCCCGAGGACATTTCCCAGGGGAGGGGGCTCAAGGCCACCGCCATATGGTAACAGAGTCGCTCCAAGGACAGTAGCCGCAGAGATTTCAATGGTAGCGAGTGCAACATCTCATTGATCGCCAACAACGCAGACAGGTATACGACCATCTCAGGGAACAACTAGTAGGGGCAGGGGTTCCAGGGGAAGGAACTCATTTCAGAGACAGTCACATAACAGTGCACATGTTCAATCTCGTGTTACCTATTGGGGGTGCGGAGGATCACATTACCAACGTGATTGCCTAGAGTTACAATCAGGGTTTGTGCATAGAGAAGGAAAGGCACCGATGGGGAGATCAAGTAGCAGCCACCAGATTTACGCAGCGGTTAATAATCGCCGGGCTGAACATCAATCCACGGTGGTTGAGTCATCGGGTACGCTAAATCATATCAACCTTAATTTTATTTGATTCTGGTGCTATAGATAGTTTCATTTCACCATCTGCATTAAAAAAGAGTGGGTTGGCAGCTTACGAGCACGATGACTTTAAACAAGTCGAGATGGTTTCGGGGGAAAAAAAAGCGGTAGGACCTAATGTTGATAATTGTATAGTAGACATGGGAGTGTGTACTACCAGGTTGAAGGTATACGTCATTGCTCTCAGGGCGTATGACCTAATCATTAGAATGGATTGGTTAGTAGCTCACCGAGCCATGGTATATTGTTTCACAAAGAGGGTCCTTTGTGTTGACGACGAAGGAAGGTCAGTAGAGATCCAAGGTGTACGGAGAAAAGTGTCGTTACGCTTTATATCAACTATGAATGTTAAGCGATTCTTGAGACAAGGGTGTCGATTGTATGTAGTGGAAGCAGTGAACGAAAGGAAGGGACCCTCCTTGGATAAGTACCCAGTATTGTCAGAATTTAAGGATGTTTTCCTGAACGAGTTACCAGGGTTACCTCCTGAGAGGGAGCTTGATTTGACTATTGAGCTAAAACCTGGTGCATAACCAATTTCCAAAACTCCGTATTGGATGACAGCGCCAGAACTTTGTGAGTTGCAAATGCAGTTGAAAGAGTTACTGGACTTAGGGCTAATAAGGCCCAGTGTGTCACCCTGGGGTGCACCTGTAATTTTTGTAAAGAAGAAGGATGGATCCTTACGACTGTGTATAGACTACAGGGACTTGAACCGTGCTACAGTGAAAAATAGGTACCCAATGCCGCGAATATATGACCTTTTCTATCAGATGAAAGGAACAACGGTATTCTGAAAGATCGATTTGCGATGAGGGTATCATAAATTAAGGATCAAGGAAGGTGATATCCCAAAAACTGCCTTTCGAACTCGGTTTGGACAATACGAGTTTGTCGTAGTACCTTTCGGATTGACCAATGCGCTAGCAGTATTCATGAGCCTCATGAACGACATATTCTGGAAGTACTTAGATTGATTTGTACAAGTCTTTCTAGATGACATCCTCATCTATTCCAAGAACGAAAGAGAACATGAGGAACACTTACGAGTAGTGTTGTCCTGCCTTAGAGAGAACAAATTGTATGGGAAGCTTTCAAAGTGTTCCTTCTTCCAGAAAAAGATTCACTATTTAGGTCATATCATTTCCGGCGAAGGAATCTCTGTGGACCCAGAAAAAGTAAAGGCCATTATGGAATGGCCAGTGCCGAAAAATGCCCATGAGGTGAGAACTTCATGGGGCTAGCAGGTTATTATCAGAGATTTGTGGAAGGATTATAAAAAATAGCGAAACCCATCACCACTTTGCAATGCAAGGGGGTCAGGTATGAATGGACAGAAGAATGTGATAGTGCATTCATTGAGCTTAAGAGGTTACTAACCAGTGTGCCAATTCTACGAGTGCCAAATATGGAAAAGGACTTCACAGTCTGCATGGATGCCTCGAAGCAAGGGTTGGGGGCTCTGCTAATGCAGGATGGAGGAGTAATAGCCTATGTGTCAAGGAAGTTGAAGAAACACGAAGAGTTATACGTGACTCATGATTTAGAGTTGGCAGCTGTAATGCTAGCTCTGAAAATTTGGAGGCACTATCTTGTGGGGCGAAACTTTGAGCTCAAAACAGACCATCAAAGTTTGAAACATCTCTTCACTCAAAGAGATCTGAATGCTAGGCAAAGGCGATGGAGTGAGTACGATTTTGTATTTCGTACATCAAGGGAAAGGAAAATGTGGTTGCAGATGCCTTGAGTAGGAGACCACATATCTTCTCCTTGGTAACCTTAAAGGTTAATCTGAGGGAACATGTGTTGGCACAACTCCAACGAGACAATTGGTATTTAAAGGTTACTTCAAACCTCCAGAGCGGGAGGTAGTTAGATCCAAAGTATGAAGGATATAGTCTGGAAACAAACGGACTGTTAAGATATCGAGGAAGGACGTACATCCCTGAGAATGGGGATATTCGAAGCATCACATTGAAGGAAGCCCATAGAGCACTTTATTGTGCGCATCTGGGTGTGAATAAGATGTACGCAGATATGAGGAAGCTCTTCTTCTGGGTAGGCATGAAGCACGATGTAGTCCATTTCGTCGCCAAGTGCATAGAGTGTCAACAAGTGAAAGCCGACCACCATCACCCGGGAGGCCTCCTACAACCACATGATGTTCCTATGTCCAAGTGGGAAGTCATCTCTATGGATTTTGTTGTGGCATTGCTACTCACATCTCATAGACACAATGCCATTCTTGTGATAGTGGATAAGTTAGCCAAGAGTGCTCATTTTATTCCGGTTAGAGACACTTATGATGTCACTGATGTGGCACGTGTGTTTGTAAGCGAGGTTATCCGTTTGCACGGGATACCTAAGAAGATCATTTCATATAGGGACTCTAGATTCACTTCTAGGTTTTGGACAAGTTTACAGTCAGCGTTGGGGACTCATTTGAACTTAAGCACAACTTATCATCTTGAAACATATGGGAAAACTGAGAGAGTAAATCAAGTCATGGAAGACATGCTTAGGATGTATGTAATGGATAATAAAACCTAGTGGTAGAAGTACCTACCTTTGGTAGAGTTTGGCTACAATAACAGTTTTAATAGCTCCATCGGAATGCCACCCTACGAAGCTTTGTATGGGAGGCCATGTAGAACGCCATTGAGTTGGGATAGACTGGAATACCGAGTAACAGTTAGGCCAGAATTGATTCAAGAGATGGAGGAATAGGTGATTCATATTAGGCAGAGACTAAAGGAAGCACAGGATAGGCAGAAAATTTATGCGGATGCACACAGGACCGACCGAAGTTATGAAGTGGGAGACCAGGTTTTCATTCGTATCAGGCCTAATAAGAGTACCATATGGTTCGGGAAGGGGACAAAGTTGTCACCTCGATTTATAGGACCATTCAGAATTCAGGAGAAAATTGGACCCGTTGCATATCGTCTCATACTACCACCCCACTTGCATAAAACTCATAATGTATTTCATGTATCTGTTTTACGTCATTATGTTGCTAATGAATCACATAAACTAAATTGGAAGGAATTGCAGGTATCGGACGTGGGAACCCTCACGGTAGAACCATTACGCATATTGGACCGTAGAGTCCGACAACTCAGGAACCGTCTAGTATACCAAGTTAAGGTCCAGTGGGACAAGTATAGTCCAGGATCTGCTACTTGGGAAGACGTCGAGACACTACGACGAGACTATCCCTCACTTTTTTGACCACCTTGAGAATATGTTTCTCGAAGGTTGGATGTATGCAACACCGCCTTTTGACTTAGACAGCCAGGATTACCTGAGGCCTATATACTTTATTTTCTAGTCACAATGAAACTATTAAGTGATACACTTAAACTTTAAATGTATGGACTTTTATGAATGTTTAAATGTTATTGATGATGATGTATGTAATGCGATCTATTATGTGAATGTAAATTTTATGAATGTTTAAATGTTATTGATGATGATGTATATGATGCGACATATTGTGAGAATGTGAATTAAATGAATGTTTAAATGCTATTAGAATGATTTTGGATATGATGAAATCTATTTTGGGTAAATGATAATCTTATGAATGGGTGTCGAAATTGAATTATGGAATATTATGAGATCTATTCTAACTGGAAAACTTTGATGTTAAATTATCGGTGCAGGGATACCAAATTGAAATGATGATAGTATGCAATTACATGATGATAATGCATAGAAATGTATGAGTTTGTGTTACAGACTAATCTGCAGGTTATGGGCTATGAAA
>ML798585.1:372090-402544 GCA_009831015.1 Picea engelmannii | reverse complement strand
TGTGGGGTCTTAGGGGATTTATAGGTATTGGGGGGTATAAAAATGGGTATCTAGTAAAAATAAGGGTTACTTTTATTGGAAAGTTGTATTGGGATGGGGTTTCAAAAAAATGATTTTGAGAGGTATTTATCAATATCTAGTGAAATTAGGAGTATTCTTTAATATCCCATGAACAAAGTCACTACGTCATAGGTTCACTGAGTGAAGAACCTATGGCACATCCCCCCTTCCTCTCTATCCCTCCCATGCCTCCTCTCCTCCTTCCCCTTCATCTTTATATCCCATACCCTCTTGATACTCCCTCCTTTCCTTTATCCATTCTTCACCTCTTCTCACTTCCTACCCCTTTTCCCCTCTAATCCCACTCCCTCATGCTAGTTTTCCCTGGTCTCACCTATATCCCTCTCTTATCCATCTCTACCTCACCTCCCCCCTTGTCATATCTCCCTCTCTTATCCATCTCTCCCTCACCTCCCCCTCCATCCTATCTCACTCTCCCCCTTGTCTTCTCCCTCCTTTCCTCTACCAACATCCCCATCTTCCCTTGGGACACTAACACCTTCTTTCACTAGGCCCTTGTCTCTACCTTGAACACTTTCAGCCCCCCCCCATTGGGACCACATAGCCCCCATTTGAGAGAGAGAGAGATAGAGAGTTGGGGGTGTAGTTGTGAGGAAGGGATTGAGGGAGGGAGGGAAGGAATGAGGAATAGAGAAAGAGAGGAAGGGAGAGGGAGGAAGGTGGATAGTGAGGGGGAGACATGGGGGGAAGAGAGAGAGAGGGACAAATTGACATGCACACACACACACACATAAATATGAGAGAGAGAGGGGGGGTGGATAGTGACAGAGAGGAAGAGGGGGAGAGATCAAGTGAGCATGAGAGATAGAGAGGTGGGATATAGAGGGGAAGAGAGAGAGATAGGGGGAGAGAGGGAGGGAAGGTGAGAGAGAGAGAGTGGGAGAGAGGGAGGGGGGAGAGAGAGAGAGGGAGAGGGATAGAGTGAGAAAGAGGGAGGGGGAAGAGAGAGAGAGAGAGATGTGTTGGAAGTATTTCACGCTCACCTAGGTAATTATTTTCCTAAGGTTTATAGTCCAATGTTGAGAACACTTCCTTAGATGAGAATTCTCTCTCTAGAGAATATTCCCCTACAAAATAGGGTGCTCCTCTTCAGTTCAGATTCAATTACAATTATTTAGACTAGTGGAAGTCACTCATGCATGGAAACCTCAGTTTTATCACTAACAATTGCACGTGTTTCTCTCACTTCCACACACATGACTCAATTAATTGATGATTGCATGGATCAGTTAACTAAGACTATGTGGCAGATTACTTCGATTTCTATCAGTAAGTGTCTATATATCTCTAGATCACTATTATGGTGACTTCACTTAGACATGTAGAGTATATCATGTGTATTTTGCCATTTTACTCATATAGTGAATATAATTCTATTGATTCTTTTCCCTCATATCTTCTCTCCTTCTATCAATTTGCAAGCTTTGTATGAATTGTTGTTAGCTAGATTCTCTGTGCAGGTTTCACCACAATTCTACATGGTATCAGAGCCCACATGTTGCTAGGAGAAAGACACACATGCATCTTATTTATAGATCAATAAGGGATATGCAGTCATAAAATATAGATTATTCGCCAACAATACTTCCATGCCTCATAACTGCTTCGAGTGGAAGCTAAAAATTCTGCATCAACTCAGATGCAAAGGCTTGTACTAGATTATGTTAAGCCCCAAAATAGTGGCACATTACGCCTTGATTGGGGCATATTACATTAGTAATGTTATTTTATTTATGTTGGCTTGCATCCATTAGTTGTAATTGTACCTCCTAGTCTCCTATATATACCAAGGAGACCTTTCCATTTGGAATCATCTTGTATTTGGAAATTTATGTGGTGTATAAGGAGGTTTCCCCATCGAAGAGGATTATTATATGAAATTATATTTTTTTCAAGGTGTTGAGTACTTATTCTAAGGTTTTTTTATGCTATTTTGATATTTGGTTCTTAACATTTGGTATCAGAGCTCAAGGTCTTAGGGTTTTGCTGCTGCATCTAAGATACCTTGGAATTTTCGCTATAATTTTTTTCTACAACGTTTCAGAAGGAACCCCTTGAAATATATTTAGTAGACGGATCAAGGTACGCGGGGTTAAAATTTATGCTCCTGAGGCCTTATAATTGCAGAGATATAGCCTGTGTAATATAGGGTTCTGGAATCATCCTCAATTTAGTCATTGCAAAATTTTCACTATAAAATATTTTGTGTGATTTTTTATACCCTGAAACCTGGAGGCTATTCATATAAATTATCAAGGTAGCTGTGATAAAATTTTTAGCTTCTATATTATCCTACTTTTGTAGATACACCTTGTGCAAGATACGGTATCTGACTAGTCATATTAACTAGTCTCAAACAAGTGTTCCGGGTAAAACAATTATATATTCTTCAATGAGTATCCAAATTAAGTGAGACTAGTTGCATTGACTAGTGGAAAGTCTTTAGTATATCTGGTGCAAGTTTTAGAATCAAATATCATATATTGTTCTCTTGGAATACTTTACAAGTACGCTCTCCTAGAAGGGACACAAATCAGCAAGGTGTGGGGAAATTACCAGAACTTCCACTTGGAACATCCAATTTTTATCAGACCTATGGAATTGCAGAGAATACGTATTAGATAAATACAAAATCATATTTTTAGACCCAGAACGGCCAAAATTTTGGAGATACAATAGAATAAATATCGTTTAGTAGAACCACCTTGAAATCAAGGTTTAAAATTGATACTTGGCTAACATGCCACCAAAAAAGGGAAATTATACACCAAAGAAACCTCCAAACAGTCCCACTTGGACTCTTGATGAAGGTGACAAAATGCATAGGGACATAAATAATTTACAAAAGAAGACACTGAAAAAAGATGAACTACGAGGGATGATGGATTTAATTGAAGCTAAGTTGGAGGCAATAATGGATACTAAGAAGGTTGGTTTAAAAAGGGAGATCATGGAAGGATTGAAATTTTTCCTAATAGAGAGGCCACCTAAAAGTGAAAATGTATCCCATGAAATTCATGATGAGGACACAATGAACATGAATCAAGACTGGAGAAACTCCAACTTTGGGTTGAATACCAACCACTTTCCTAAGATCGATGTGAGGAAGTTTGATGGAAATGATCCAATCACATGGATACTTCAGATGGAACAATTCTTTGATCTACATGATGTGCCAAATACATAAAATGTACGAATTGTTTCTTTATATTTAGAACCCAATCAATTTGTGTGGTATCGATGACTTTGTTCTCACAAATCACTTGTCACTTGGACAATTTTCACGGAAGAAATGATAACACACTATGAGGATACAAGGAGCAATGCCTTCTTTAGCCAATTGATAAATCTCAAGAAAAAGAGTTCAGTTGTGGAGCACATTGAGAACTTCCAAATATTGAATATAAAGGTAATGGATATTCCAAATGAGCACCTGATTGATGTATTCAAAGGAACTTTAAAGGATAACATTCAACATGAGGTTCACCTTTGGGAACCCAAATCATTGGAGAATGCGTTCATGGTGGCGAGAAATGTTGAAAGTAAAAATATGTCTATGGCTACTAGAAGGACCACTCCTAACATCTATCGAGAGAATAATGCTCCTTCTTCTAAAACACTTTAACCTACAAGGTTGACACCTCAACAATTGGAGGAAAGAAAAGCAAAAGGTTTATACTTTAATTGTGATAGCAAGTACAATAAGGGACATAAGTGTGGTGAGAATAAATTATTCTACGTAGATTGTGAAGAGGAAGAAGAAGAAGAACAAGAACCATCTCAAGACGAAAACGTAGAAGAGATTTCTTCTGAAGAGTTGACTCCCACAATATCATGTAATGAATAGGATAAAATTGACACTCCTCAAACCCTCAATATTGAAGGATATATCAAAAAGAAAAAGGTAATAGTCCTAATTGATTATGGTAGTACTCATAATTTCATTCATTATAAATTACCCAAAGATATCAATTGCTTTATATATCCAGCGCCAAAGTTTCAAGTAATGATTGCAAATGGAGGAACTATCAATTTCTCACGAAAATGACATAATATCAATATTACTATGGGGGAATATGTAATGAATAGTTCAATGATTTCTATACCCATGGGTTGTGTTGATGTCGTATTAGGATTCCGATAGTTACAATCATTGGGATCAATGGATTTTAATTTTCAAGAAATTTTCATGAAAATTTCATTGGAAGGAAAGGAAATTGAGTTAATGGGTATAACAGGGAAACCTAGTAAGGTGATAAGATCTAATGGCATGAAAAAATTATTGGAAAAGGGGCATCAGGGTGTTATTGTACAACTATGCTCACTATATGTTCAAACATCTAAGCCATCTATTCCCCTATATTTCCAAGGGATCATTGATAAGCATTCCAAAGTATTTGAAGATATTCCTAGATGTCTTCCACCCACTTGAAATCATGATCATGATATTCATCTAATTCCTGGGAGTGTTCCTCCTAACATAAGGCCTTACAGATACCCTTATGCCCAGAAGAGTGAAATTGAGTGTATGGTTGAAGAAATGTTAGAGGCTAGAATTAATAGACCTAGCCAAAGTTCTTACTCTGTACCGGTGATAATGGTACTCAAGAAAGAGGGCTCATGTCATATGTGTCCAGATTATAGAGAGCTCAACAAGATCAATATTAAATATAAATTTCCCATTCCTGTCATTGATGAATTTTTAGATGAACTAAATGGAGCATTCTATTTCAAAAAGTTGGATCTCCATTCAGGGTATCATCAGATTAGAATGAATGAAAAAAATATCCCCAAAAAAACATTCAAAACTCATGAAGGCCATTATGAATTTTTGGTCATTCTTTTTTTCCTTACGAATGCACCTTCCACATTCCAAGGGTTGATGAATTCTGTTTTCAAGCCCTTCCTTCAAATTTTTGTGTTAGTATATTTTGATGATATACTAATCTATACCAAGTCTTGGGAGGATCATGTTCAACATGTTGACAAGGTGCTACAACTACTAAAGGAGAAACAACTATATGCCAAACCATCCAAATGTTTCTTTGGGGTGAAGGAGGTAGAGTATTTGGGTTATATTGTATCTCATGAAGGTGTCAAGGTAGACCCTGTAATATACCATATCTATAAAGTATGCAGTACAGAAATAAAATGCTAGAAATGGCAGATAAACAACAATATAACCAGAACAACACCACAATAACACATAAATGATATCAAAATAACACCAGAAATAACACTTTGATTCTGAGATCAATGTTCACGGGCCTCTTTGAGGGGGCAACCTCCAGTCGAGAAGAGATCTATTACAATAATATCCAATCTAGGGTTCTCATACCCTCGACTTCTATTTATACTAAATATTTCTATCAAAAGAAGCATCTAGAGGAAGATCCTTCTAGAAGCGAAAACTTCTATTAGGTCTTCTTACATTCAACTTATTCTACTTTATTGCAAGGCCTTATTAATATTGAACTTTATTAAATCCGAATATATTGTTCTACCTATGTGCAGGTTAGGTCCCTAACATGTCCTCCCCCTTAAAAACAACCTTGTCCTCAAGGCTTGAGATGCGGAAATTGTTGTAGAATGGTAGCTGGTTCCCAAGTGGCATCTGCTAGAGTTGTATCTTTCCAATGGACTAACACTTCCTTGATGGTTCTCTTAAGCAGGCGATGCTCATGTTGGTCCAAAACTGATTGTGGCTGTAGCCAAAAGGATCCTTCTTCGTCTAACTTGGGAAGGTTGGTTTGAATTTGGCACTTAGTTCCAATCACTTTCTTTAAGCATGAAACATGAAAAATAGGATGTAGCTTAGAATGACTGGGAAAAGATAACCAACAGGCCACCTATCCCACACGCTTGAGAATGGTATAAGGACCATACAATTTGGGCACTAGCTTCTGACAATGCTCGACCTTGAGGGAATTTTTCTTGTAAGGTTGCAGTTGAAGAAACACCTGATCCCCTTCTGTAAATTGACGTTCAAAGCGACCTTGATCTTCTTGTTTCTCCATGTGATTCTGTTCCAGGACCAAATTCTCTTTGAGGGTACGGAGAATAGCCTCTCGAACTGTAAGCATTTGGTCAACTTCCTGGACCTTCGAGACACCAGGTAAGTATGAGAGAACTAAAGGTGGGTTTTGTCCATATACCGCTTCAAAAGGAGTCATGCGTGTAGTTGTATGGTATGAAGTGTTGTACCACCATTCAACTAGGGGTAACCATTGAGCCCACTGATTTTTCTTTTCCGAGGAAAAACACCTCAAATATGTTTCCAAACACTTGTTGACAACTTCAGTTTGACCATCAGTCTGGGGATGATAAACTGTGCTGAGATGCAATTGGGTGCCTTGTGGCTTGAACAGTTCTTGCCAAAAATTGCTGGTGAAAGTTGGGTCACAATCAGAAACAATAGAATGTGGCATGCCATGAAGCTTGAAGATCCGATCCATGAAAAGTTGAGCCACCATGGATGCTGTAAATGGGTGTTGAAGAGCAAAAAGATGAGAATAGTTGGAAAGGCAATCAACAGCCACCATTATGACTGATTTATTTCCCGATTTGGGTAAACCTGTAATAAAATCCATAGATATATCCCTCCAAATAACAGGGGGAATTGGAAGCGGTTGTAGTGTGCCAAGAGATTTGAATGTTTCTCCCTTGTTGCGTTGACACACATCACATTCAATGACAAAATTATGAACATCTGGTTTCATACCATCCCAGAAAAAAGAACGTTTGACCCTGTCATAGGTTTTGGTAAACCCGGAGTGCCCAGCTGTGGGTGTAGCATGAAGCTCAAAAAGTACCGTGGATTTAAGGTGTGATTGTTTACTTAAAAACAAACGACCTTTGTATCGAAGCTCATCATGGATCCAAGAGTACCCTAGGGAAGCTGGAGCATTGGACTGCACTTGTTGGATCAAATGCGAACTTTTGGGATCTTGTAGCCATTCTTGGCGAACGGCTTGGAGCCAATCTGGTACAATGAAGGAAAGAGAAAAAATGGATCCTTCATCTTCATATTTTCGAGAAAGTGCATCTGCAACCACATTGTCTTTGCCTTTCTTGTAAATGATCTCATAATCATATCCAAAGAGCTTAGTCACCCATTTTTGTTGCTCTGGGGAGGAAATGCGTTGTTCCAGAAAATACTTGAGTCTTTGATGGTCTGTCTTAATTTGGAAGCATTGCCCCAATAGATAAGGGCACCATAGATCAACGACATGCACAATAGCGAACATTTCCTTTTGATAGATTGATTTGCCCATATTTTGTTCAGATAGTTGCTTGCTGGTAAAGGACAAAGGTCGACCCTCTTGCATAAGGACAACACCAATTCCTTTCCCTAAAGCATCACATTCTAGGAAAATTGTCTTTGTGAAATCAGGAAGGGCTAGGACTGGACTAGTGCACATGGCCATCTTCAAGGTTTGAAAAGCTTCAGAAGCTATCGGAGTCCAAGTGAAAGAGTTCTTTTTTAGGAGTGCAGTGAGAGGTGCTGCAATCTTTCCATAATTCTTAACAAACTTGCGATAATAACTTGTTAAGCCCAAAAATCCACGCAAGCTTTTGAGAGTCTTTGGGTGAGACCAGACTTGCATAACTTCAATCTTTTTATGATCCACCCTAAAACCGTCCTTTCCAACCAGATGACCCAAGTACTCGACTTCTGAGGCGCCAAAAGCACATTTAGACTGTTTCAGGAAAAGTTGGTGTTGAGAGAGTAGATGGAGAACTCGATCCACATGAGCAAGATGGTTTTTCTAGGTTTTGCTATAGATGAGGATATCATCAAAGAAAACTAAGACAAAATGACGGAGAAAAGGACGAAATACATGATTCATGAGGCTTTGGAAAGTGGAGGGGGCATTACACAAGCCAAAGGGCATGACCAAAAACTCATAGTGGCCCTCATGAGTTCTAAAGGCAGTCTTAGGAATGTATTCCTCTTTCATACGTATCTGGTGGTAGCCAAAATGAAGATCAAGTTTAGTAAAGAACTGGGTGCCACTCAATTCATCCAAGAGGTCATCAATGACAGGAATGGGAAATTTGTCTTTAATGGTAAGTTTGTTGAGGGCACGGAAGTCAGGACACATTCGCCAAGAACCTTCTTTCTTCAGGACTATGACCACATGAGAAGAGTAGGAGCTTGTACTAGGACGGATAATGTTGACGTTAAGGAGTTCCTGAACCATTTTCTCAATTTCATTTTTTTTGGGAAAATGGGTGACGATATAGATAGATATTGGGAGGAAGGATTCTTGATACAAGGGGAATGGAATGATCATGAACACCATGGGAAGGAGGGAGTCCCTGGGGAGTGGAAAAGACCAATTGATGTTTAGAAATGATGGATTGGAGATCTTGCGGCACTGAGGGTATCTTTGTTGCTTGTATGGCATAGAGTTGGGCAATAACTCCAGAATGACCTTTTCTGAGCAGCTTTTCCATGCGATGGGAACTATTGATCTCAGGTGAACCGATGATGATGCCTTGGAACTTATATTGATGGCCCTCCTGGTCGAATTGCATGGTTAATTTCTTAAAATCCATGAGAATGGGACCCAAGGTCCTGAGCCAGTCATCACCCAACATAATGTCACAATCACCCATGTTGATAACAAACATATGATATTTCAGGTGGTAGTCACCAATTTGGAGACACACATTTTCACAATGCCCTCCACATTTCATGGAGCCACCAATGGAAATCATGATTTGGAAATTATTGACTACATGGATATAACAATGAGTTTCTTGGGCAATGTGGTGATGAATAAAATTATGGGTGCTTCCATTATCAACCAGAATGATTACCTTCCTATGCTTGATGTAACCGATTAGATTGAGGGTTTAGGGAGCAGAGAAGCCAGTGAGAGAATTTAGGGAAATGACCGGTTCTACTTCGAGAGGGTCTGAGGAAGGGGTTATGTTAGTGGTTTCAGGTGACTCAGACAGAAGAGTAGTTTCAACATCCTCTTCCGAAATATCCTCCGATATGGCCATAAAAATATTTTGTTCCTTACACTTGTGGCCCATAAAATATTTGTCATCACAATTATAACAAAGGCCTTTGAGTTAGCGTTTAGCTATTTCATCCCTGGTCAATTTTTGGATCTTTAGTGGAGCAAAGGGAGTAGTGGGATTTACTGGTTTAGTGCAAGGGATAAATAAGGGTTTCCAGTTTTGAGAAGATACAACCTGTTGTGATTCTTTAGCTCTTTTAGTAGCCTCCACCCAACTCTAAGGCCGATCCATGAGGACATGGGCCCAGATATCATCCTTGAGGCCACTGATAAAACATTCTCAAAAAAAGGCATCAGACATGCCCTCTGTTTGAAAAGCTAGGTGCTCAAAAGCAGCTATAAAGTCTTCCACTGTTCCAGATTGTTTCAACTTTAACAAACGGCCTAAATGGTTGGTGTCAGTGTCAAAGTGTTCATAAATCTGTACCACAAAGTGTGTCCAAGCAATATACCCTTGACAAGAAGTTTTTCTCCATTGCCACCATTGCCAACGTTCTTGATCTAGATGGAGAACACCATACCGGAGTTTGGTCAAGTCATCTGTAATGCCGTATAAAGAGAAATAATGTTCCATTTTGTTTACCGAATCAGTGGGATTCGATCCATCAAATTTGGTCACATCCACCTGCGGAAGGCGTAGGTCACATGGAAAGTGATGGTGCTGAAAGTTATGAGAATGAGGGGAATTTTCAGCTTCAATATGTGGAGGTGGGTCAGATAAAGGGCTATATGAAGGGATATGAAGCTTGGTGCAGATCATTGAAAGGACAGATTTACACTGGGTAGTAATGTCTTGTTTGATTTCCTCGATTGAGGACTGCATGATTGTATTGATGGAAGAAACATTGGCACTGACTTGTTTCACTTCTTGTTGGGTCTCTGTGAAATTAGATTGCAAGGTATTGAAGCGAGCTTCCAAGTCTTGGCTATGGGTATGTGCCATGATGACAAGGGAACCAAAAAGGGGTGGGTGGGGTCAATTTTTTTTTCTTAAAATGATACGTATGAATGTGATAAGGGTGAAGAGATAAATCCAATGGAATAGGTCTCAAATAATGGTGCAAAAATTTCCAGACTCATTTTTTTTTTTTTTTTACACTTGTAGAGTTATACTCTGGTCTGAAGAATACTGCAGTGATGAAATGCCCAAATTCGTAACCAGGAAGAATTGTGTAGTGATTGGCAACTCGAACACAATTGCGCGGAAATAGATCTCGTCTGTTTTAATTTTTGTTTCCGTCCCTAAGGGTTAGGTATTCAAGGGTTCTACAGACAAGGGTTTGCCCTGTGCTATAGCTCTTTGATATATGTGCGGGGTCCAACAGTAGTACTCGGCCCAATGTCTCAGGG
Source organism: Picea engelmannii (assembly GCA_009831015.1). NCBI lineage: Eukaryota > Viridiplantae > Streptophyta > Pinopsida > Pinales > Pinaceae > Picea > Picea engelmannii. The sequence goes on along the minus strand of ML798585.1, from coordinate 392,078 downwards.
AACTAACTAAGGAGGCTAGACTGTGCCCTTAGCCATACTACCCAACTATCTACGTACTAGAGAGTATCTTCCCGAGTGCTGTTCTCGGATGCACTATATTAGCCAGGCAGCCGAACGGTTTCTCTAAAGAGGGCTTCAGGAAATCTAGGCTAATCCATACACAGGTGCTGTTTGATGCACTACCACTCAAAGGGGTACCAACAGGGGTTACAAGGGTGGCCAACAAATGTGTGCTTAAGTACCACTTGTATTTCCTACATGTATGAATCCCTCAACCATGGGTTTATGTGTGTAATGACATATCTCTGTGGCTTAAAGACGTCAGAATACGTCTCTACCCTGAAAAAAAATTTAACCCACAATTTCTGTCGAGGAAAGTGCTTTGATACCACTTGTAATATACCAGAACTATAAAGTATGCAAAACATAAATAAAATGCCAGAAATGGCAGATAAACAACAATATAACTAGAAGAACATGACAATAACATAGAAATGATATCAAAATAACACCAAAAAGAACACTTTGATTATGAGAGCAATGTTCACGAGCCTCTTTGAGGGGGAAACCTCCAGTCGAGCAGAGCTCTATTACAATAATATCCAAGCTAGGGTTCTCATACCCTCGACTTCTATTTATACTAAATATGTCTATCAAAAGAAGCATCTAGAGGAATATCCTTCTAGAAGTGGAAGCTTCTATTAGGTCTTGTTACATTCGACTTATTCTACTTTAATGCAAGGCCTTATTAATATTGACCTTTATTACATCCGAATATATTGTTCTGCCTATGTGCAGGTTAGGTCCCTAACAAACCCTAACAAGATTAAGGCCATGATGAACTGGTCGATTCCCAAAACATTGAAGAATCTTAGAGGATTTTTGGGTTTGATAGGTTACTACTGCAAGTTTGTTTGGAACTATGGAAGAATAATAGTACCTTTAAATAAGTTAACTAAGAAGGATGAATTTTCATGGAATCCAGAGGCAAATCAAGTTTTTGAACAACTTAAAGAGGCGATGTGCAAAGCTCCTATCTTGACCACACCATACTTCACAAAAACTTTTATTGTGGAGTGCAATGCCTCGAGAAATGGAATTGGTGTTGTTCTAATGCAAGAAGGATGGCCCCTTTCTTTTGAAAGTCATCCACTCAAGGCAAAGGACTTACACATACCCATTTATGAGAAGGAAATGAAGGAAATACTACATGGATTGAATAAATGGCACCCTTACCTAATAGGTAGGAACTTCAAGGTCAAAACAGATCATGATAGTCTTAAATACTTCTCGGAACAAAGACTATCTTCAAAAGAACAACAAAAATGGGTGACCAAGATGTTGGGTTATGATTTTGAAATCATCTACAAAAAAGGGAAGAAAAATGTTGTGGCATATGCGCTCTCAAGAAAGAATGAAGATGTTGAGGAATTTCTCTATGCTATCTCGATCATCCAACCTAATTGGATAATAGAAGCGAGGGATGGAAGAATGATGAAAATGTGTCGACTCTCATTCAAAGGTTATAGCATGATTCCACTGCATCAGATACATTTACATGAAAAAATGATTCACTATGGTACAAATATCGCTTATATTTATGTGAGAACTCCCAAGTAAAACAAAAGGCACTCTTGGAATTTCACACCTCTCCGGTAGGAGGGCACTCGAGATTTTTGAAAACCTACCATAGGGTCAAGAAGCAATTTTTTTGGGATGCCCTTAAAAATGATGTTCAAAGGTTTGTGGCAGAATTTTTGGTTTTACAACAAAATAAGGTGGAAATAATTAAGACCCAAGTCTTTATAAGAATTAGCCATCCCAAGTCAGTGTTAGGAGGAGGTTTCCATGGATTTCATCACAGGGTTACCGAAGTCTAAAGGAAATAGTGTCATCATGGTGATTGTTGATAAAATGACCAAGTACACACACTTTTGTGCACTCTCCAATCCTTTCAAAGCCAATACAGTTGCCACCTCATTCATGGAGACAGTTCAAAAGATACATGGAATCCCAAATATTATTGTAAGTGATAGATATACCATCTTCACTGGATATTTTTGGACATAATTATTTTCTTGTTTGGGTACTCAATTGGCTCATAGATCATCTTATCATTCTCAATATGATGGGAAAACCGAGATAGTGAACAAATGTCTGGAAGGACACCTTCGTTTCTTTGTCTCTGATAAAAAAACACAATGGTTCAAATGGGTACCCTTGGCAGAATGGTGGTATAACACTTCCTTTCATACTACAAAAAAAATGACACCATTTATGGAACTCTATGGATATCACCCACCTTCCATCACTTCTTCTCTAAAATAAAAATATAAAGTTTAAGTAGTGGAATATCACATCGAGCATCAACAACAAGTTCTCTAACTCTTAAAGGACAACCTGACCATGGCACATAATCACATGAAACAATAAGCATATCAACATCATAGTGAAATAAGTTTTGAAGTAGGGGATTGGGTATTTTTAAGAATACAACCATACAAACAGATGTCCCACAATCAAGATAAGAAGGATAATAAATTATCACCAAATTACTATGGCCCTTATAAGGTGTTGTAAAAGATTGGTACTATGGCATACAAATTGGAGTTGCCTGAATCTTCACGAGTACATCTAGTTTTCCATGTTTCATTCTTAAAGAAGGTTATAGGTGACAATATCCCAGTTCAAACTATATTTATAGAACTTGACGAGGAAGGGAAAGTCATATTGGAGCATGAATCTATCACTGCCACAATAATTCGCCAGCTGAGGAATAGATCCATTTCAGAGTATGTCATTAAGTGGAGGAAACTACTTGCTAAAGATTCCACTTGGGAAGATGAGTATTTTATACAAAAGCATCCAGGATTACTCAAGCATTGCAGACAACACTTGTCTAAAGGGGAGGGGCATGTTAAGCCCTAAATAGTGGCACATTACCCCTTAATTGGGGCATATTACATTAGTAATGTTATTTTATTTATGTCGACTTGGGTCCATTAGTTGTAATTATACCTCCTAGTATCCTATATATACCAAGGAGACCTTTTCATTTGGAATCATCTTATATTTAAAATTGTATGTGGTGTATAAGGAGGTTTCCCCCTCGAAGAGACTTATTATATGAAATTATATCTTTTTCAAGGGGTTGAGTACTTATTATTAGGTTTTTTTATGCTATTTTGATATTTGGTTCTTAACAGATTACCATGGCTACAGAGGTTGAGCCAACCTCTTCTATTGATAAGAACATGTATCTCAAATGCATGGATGAGGATTACAAACTCGTTTGTGTGTCTATGTCCCTCGAGATTCTGTTTCACATTGAAGCTTGTACCACACTAGATGAGATCTGGAAAAAGTTGGAGGATCTCTTTGAAAACAGGACGAAATGAGAGGCCATGTGCTTGAGGTCGAGCTAAATTCCTTAGATCTAAGAAATTTTGACAACATACATGACTTCTTTACGAAGTTTAATTCCCTCCTCCTTCATCTAAAAGGATGTGGAATAGAAAAATCCACTCAACAAAATCAATTAATACTTTCTATCTTAGCAAAACTTGGTCCAGATTATGTTGTTTTCATTTCATCATTTCATACAAATAGATTCACTTCAGAAGCGGTCTAGAAAATGTAGACATTGAATCATTTTTTTGAATCCCTCATGCATGAGCAAGATAAGATCATCAAAATGGGAATAATCAAGGGACCCAATGTGCATGCACTTGTTGTGCATGAAAGATAAAACACATGCAATCCAAATACCAAGCAAAAAGGTAAGGAAAAGGAACATGCATAGCCAAAGAAGGAAGGGCACTCTAAACCCTTCGATGATTCCTCAAGCTCAAAAGGTGGAAAAGGAAAGAAAGGGAAGACCAAATGTGTTTACTGAAACCATAGTTATTGTAATATCCCCAAGGACAAGCCCCATTTGTATTTATAAATTGTAAACATGTTTTGTAGGCCGGTGAGCCGAGTTATAATAAGCTAGGAGGCTTATTTGGTGGTTAGGCCAGAGAGCCTAGGTGTTAAAGGCCATAAGCTCGATTTTGTATATGTAATTATGCAGATCATTAATATAATATATAAACATCGCAACGTCCCGACCAACCATGAAGAAAGAGCGATGGCGGACTAAGCTTCCACATAATGGGTAAGGGAGAGGGGTCTGAAAGGTTGGAAGAGGGGCTAAGCTTGAGGGCTTAAGCCCTTGAATAATAATTTATTATTATTCCAAAGTGGTGTGAAAGGTATATTTTTATCCTAAGTTCCTAGAAAAGGGAACGCATACTTGATGGAGTGCATGCATCTTCATGGGAGACATGTGTCACCCAGGCACATGCAATTTAACTCAAGAATTGAGTCATGATGGGGGTTCCTCCTCCATTCTTCTATTTGCTTTCTAAACTGTGTGTGGTGGGAATCTGATCTCCACATACCCACACGCAGCTTTGAAACCAAAAAACCGTGATGTTTTCCTGAGAAGTCGACAAATCCTCTGTCTGAACCGTTTGAGTCTACGTTCGACCTCTGCGTTGATTCCTTGTCACGCACCCTGAAAACCAGTGGCAAACCCATGGACTGAGACATGTCTCCTGTGTGTCCCGTGAACCCAATTTATCCACACTGCAAATTCAAGTTCATGCTTAACTATTTGGGTTGTTGTCTTCTGTGAAACCCGAGCATACCATAATTGTCTATGACATGTGTGTTATAAATGTGGGCTGTTGTGGCCACACAGTCCCTTGGCTGAGTGTGATTGGATACTGCCATATGTTCCTTGCTAATCCTTACTGTTGTCTTCCTTGTGCTGGAATGGAGCTGAAGAAGCAGGTTGTCATGCCTGTGTGAAACACTCTCTCCAGGTGAGGGAGGTGGTTGTGGTTGAAGAGGCAGGTTGTTAGGCCTGTGAGTGACTCTCTCCAGGTGAGAGAGTGCATTGAGGAAGTGAGAACTCTTGGAACGAGTCCTGTAGCTCCCATGGAGCTCAGAGAATTCCGGTCTGACCTGTTGTTGAAGCCCAAGGAAAGGGAGGTTTAGCAGCCGAAGGACTGTCCTAGTGACAATGAGGGTGTATACTCCTAGGGTGGGACAGGCATGTGGGGAATGAGAGTCTGTGAGCAGTGGGCATAAGTGGATCCTGGGAGAGAATCCATCCGCATAAACAGTGTGTCTTCCTTTTGACCTTGCCTAGCCTAGGATTCCCTTGTCCGGTGGAGCTTAATCCCAACTCGGGCATGACCTACTGCTGAGAGTGATGAGCAACGCAGTCTATGGCTGGGAGGTTCATGGAAGGTCTACACACATTTGGTGGTGTTATTCTAGTTGAAAGATAAGTGTAATTTATCTACTTAATTTTATGTTATGCATATTGTTGGAATGTTATCATGTGTTCTGTTGCATGTATCAATTGTTGTTAATTCTATTTAAATATGAATGGTAACAATAACTTTATGTTAAAATGTGTTAATTTGATTTAATGCATATTATATTTATATGTGAATATTCCGCAGTAGTGACATTTCCCGGTCTTTTTGGAGGGCCGAGAATGCTATAGTTTGGTATCATAGCTAAGTCAGAGCTGAGTAGTGGCATTGCCCAGGCCTGTTGATGGCTGGGGATGTTACAAAATGGTATCATAGCTTTAAAGGCGAAGTTGAGGTTGTGTAGGTAGCATTGCCCGACCTGTTGGTGGTCGAGGATGTTACAATATGGTATCAGAGCATGGTTTCAACATTGAGCCTGGATGGGCCATGTTAGTGGAAAATGAAGCAAAAGTTTCAAAAGAATTGTTGTTGAAGTAGACAAAACTCAAGTTTTGACCCAAGGTTTCAATGCAGAGCCTGGATGGGTTGGGTAAGTGGTCATTAGACCCAAGGCTTCGAGAGGAAATTGTGTCTGGAGGACCAATTTCAAACCTTAGAACCTTCCTGAGTGCCAAGAAGTTACCTTGGCCGTGTTACGAAGCTCAGGAGGAGTAGTGGTGTTGTAAAACCATGATAGACCTGGTATTGGGCCGCATAGTAATGTGGACCTTAGGATCTGTTTGGGAGAAGGAAAATCCTTCACGACCGTCAGATATGGTAATGCCATGAGGCAGTTAGCTATGAATTCCTTTGGAAATCCGTAGAGTAACAGAGTTTGTTCTGCGCCATAGAATATGTTCGAAAGGAAGGGAAATCCCTTACGACCGTCAGATCTGGAGAAGGTGCAAAAGGGTTAACCTGGAAGCCCGTCGGACTTCACAACTTCAGTGAAGTTTGATGCCAGAAACAAGAGAAGGGACGAAGTCCAAAATTTCGAAGTGACATGGCATGGTGATGTCACTTGGTTTGATGTGGATATATGGGTTTTGCACCACGTTTCAGTGGGTTTTGAACCCATAGAAGTTTCAAATTCCATATGGAATGTGATGTGTGACACCCATCTGATTGGGTCATGAGTCAATTGTTAGTATTCCGCCATGTGGCTTTCCGTATGAGCAGGGCTAGTGGGGCCAAGGTTATGTAACATAGTAAAAGGTTGGAGGACCCACACTGGTGTTGATCACGCTACAACAAGATCAATGACCAGGAGGCATTGCGGGGACCCAAGTTGCACGGGAGTTAATTCTCCAAGGCAGTCCCGCAATCCAAACCACGGTTTCACTGAGGGGTTATGTGTCAGTGTCAGAAGAATTGGGGGATGAAAGGCGGGTTACTCCAAACCACCATTGCATGCCCGCGCAATTGGAAAACATTAGGTGATGTGATGTAATGACGTCACCAAAGGTGATTGGGAATGTTCAAAGATTAATAGTTCGGATGCACGGATGTGAAATCCACCAAAGTCCCGAAGCTTCGAAGTTCCGGAACTCAGACGCCTGAAGTTCCATAGTGGGTGTCAGCCATCGGATGCTGAGTATATTTGGATAGTTGATCCACCCTATTTCGTGAGTTTGGTAATCCAGAACTTCGAGAGATTGTTTTGTGGTGCTTTGAAAACTTCCGAAGTTGAAGGCTCGAGTAAGCGCTTATCGACCTAGCACTTGGTAACGATCCATGGTCTCATGGGTTGGGGACTGAGAGAAAGGGGCTAGTGCCTGAAAATGATTACAGAGAAGAGAATATCTCGGAAAGAAAATGAAATCTAAACATTTTCTTAAATTAGATTGGTTTGAATGCGTAAACTGGTGAAGTATTGAATAAGTTTCAATTGTTTCTCTTCTTTGAGTTTTCAAGTGTAAGCAGTGCACATTGTCCACAAGGAGTGCATTGATAGAGGTAAGTTAACCTCAGATAAGCCCAGGAGAGGTACCATTGAACCTTCATCAACAAAACTGCAAGGAGTGCATAGGAAGAACTCTGTGTTGAGTTCAGAGAGAGAAAGAGCCACTGAGAACTCTATAGGGCTCTGCCAGGCAGGCATCGAGCGAGTGCAAGTGTGCACAGAGAGAACTCTTTATTGAGTTCAGGGAGAAGAGTATTAGAGTAAGATACTCACAAAGCTGTTGAACACTCTGTAGAAAATGCTCAACAAGGTGTGCTTTGAGCAGAAGGTTGCAAAGAGGGCACACACTTTGCCTTTGAAAGGAAACAGAAGGGCCGAGACCCTTAGGAGACTGAGTAAATAAAAAATCTTAGAAGAGATAACACTTACGAGAGAGAAGACAAGATCCAAGAGGCAGAATCACAGGAGAAAGTTCAAAGGCCAAAACCTTTGAATATCCACAAACTCTTCCAAGTCGGAAGGAGTCAAAATCTCAGGAGGAGGAACGACCCTAGCGATCGATCTGGGAGAGGGAGATCTGAACTGTTGGAGGTAGATCTCAGTCGTCTGTTTAGAAGCATTGTCAAGATCATGAGATTGACGATCACCTCACATTGCGGGGATAGAAGGTGCTTGATCTTTACGAAGTCGAGGGCAATCCACAATCCAAACCATGGTTTTGGAGGAAGGACGCATGTAGGCTCAAGGTGAATTGCGGGATGAAAAGTAGTTTGGTCTCAAACCACCTTTGAGTGTGCTCGCAATCACGTGTTTGCGTTAGGTCACCACCCATGGTCACCTATAAGGAGAAGCCAAGGAAAAAGGGAGAGTGGAATTACTAAATTCCCAAAGTGATTTGGGACCGTCCATCGTCTGAAAGGACGCATGGCGGAAATCCATCAGTTTCGGGTGAAAACACTTCGGGAGAATGCAAAGGATGAAAGTTTGAAATCGTTGAATCCCAGACAACCGAAGTAGTTGGGAGCCATTGATTTGGGTTGGACAGGTGTCACCAGATCGTGAAATTCGGAGGATCGTACTCTGGGTTTTCTGAGAATTTGTGTTTCAGAATATCCCGAAGTGCTGAAGTCCCAAAACGACGAGAGCCATTGATGTGAAGGAGAACACGTGGCACTAGATATGGAACTCTAGGAATGGAGCACTCCAGAGGAATGCAGAGGGTGAAAGCGTTGAAGTCCTGAAGGAGATCTCGATCATTGATTGAAGAGGAGGTCGAAGGACTGTTGATCTGGTGTTGGTCGAAAAGAGTGGACTTGTCAAAGTCCCGAAGTCCTAAATAGAATTAGGGTCATTGATTTGGAGAGGAAACATGGTAGAAGATCTATCACACCAAGGAAATTCACTCCAGATATTTGTGTGTGTGGATATGTGAGAACTCCCCAAGGACGGGGAGCCAGAGTTCATCAGAACCATCCAATTGTTGAGGACATGTGTCATTAGATATTCCACTCTGGAATATTTCCATACGGGAAAAGCAAATAGTTGAGAGTTGAAACTCCCGAGGGATGGATAGCCGGAATCAACCATAGTTGTTGATTTGGAAGGGAGCTATGTGTTGAAACATCGTGTAGATCTGTGATTGCATGTGAAAGGAGGATAGATAGCAGCCATAGATTGCGGATCATCACCAAGGGATTGGAGATCGACGGACGAGATGGATTGCTGGGCTAGAACTTGCTTGAATGTTAAAAATCTGAGAGCGGGCCGCAATTTATACCACGGTTTTAGAAAAAGGATACGTGGAAGTTGGAGGTGAATTGCGGGGAGAAAAACAGGTTGGTCTAAAACCACTCTTGCACGCGCCTGCAATCACACACTTATGTGAGGTCATAACCCACAGTCTTATGAAGGAAAGGGCTAATGAAAAAGGGGTTAGTGCCTGAAACTTGGAGTTTTGGAAGCGCACAGGAATAGCCCGCGGGTCTGTCAGGACTTGTGCCTAAAGAAAAAAGAGGGCCTGTGTATAATTGTTTTGGGTTCAATCATGAGCTGAAAGAGTCAATGCGACTCAGAATTTTGAAAGATCCTTTGACCGAGAGATCAGTAGACCCTGCTGAGGTAGGGGCACTGCGTCGAAATTGCTCAGGGAAGAAATAGTCATGTACAGTGACTACAATGAGAGCACAAGAAGATTCAGGAATCCAGGAAGAATTGAATACTTCTGGGATCAGCAAGAAAAAGTTTTATAGGGAGAAAGAAATTGTTGCATTTTTTGTGGCAACAAGTATGATTATGGCTGGTTGGGTCAACCATAGGAAAGAATGCTTGCATGTTTGCAAGTGTTGTTGGTGATGATGTTGCATAAGGAGGGAAGAAACAAAGAGATAAAGTGTTGGTTATAAGTTTGATAAAAGAAGCATGAAATCTTCTACTGCCATCAGAATTTCAGGTAGTACAAAATTTATTAATGGCAGTCTTGCAGGTATGAGTTTTTATCACTCTTTTTGCATAATTGCTGAAAGGAAATTTTGGTAAGAATTTCCTCAGCCTGAGTTATTTTATAAAATCATAGGGTTATATTATTGAATGCATACCACTGGATGTGGTAAAGGTTGGAGGCCTATATTAATTCAAATATTTTTAGTTTCTGAATGCACACACTGACATAGTAGAATTTCATGTTAATTTGGTTATGGGGTAATAACCAAAGAATTAAAGAAAAGAATTGGTTATAGGAATGAATGCCAGTAAGCTAGTCATGTATGAGACTAGGACCTGGTTGGATATGACAAGGTATGGATATGGAAAGGTTATGAGCCACATAGGTACTAAAATATTCCTACTTTTTAAATAAAACTTGGGCTGCAACCTTTTTGCTAACACTAATGAACACCACAAAATTATATTCTTGGTGTAGTGTTCGGGTTGAAAAGGAAGGCATCCAATTAATTGGGAAGACAATAGGAACTGTGTGGAGAATGTGTCAACACATTGACCAAAATTCCAACTTATGGATGGTGAGATACATGACTGAGATAAAGAGCATTATGTAAATCAATATAAGGGTGCAATGAATAAATAGGCATTGAGAGTTGTACTCGTGTCTAGTAAGGGGCAGAGTTGTACTAATACATGATGGAATTGTATACTTAAATGCACTTTGCTAAATGCATTTTGTGAGTGCATGTATATATGTTTTTGGCATGGAAATAATTATACTAATGGCTGAAATGTTGATAACTCATGAAGTTGAGAACATTTTAGGAACTGTTAAACATTGGAACAGGAAAGTTGCAAGCCAGGTAGTCACAAGAATAGAGACTACAAAAAAATTTATGTACAAAAAATTTTATGTTCAGAAAATTGAAATAATAAACTCATTGTGATTAATTATGAACATGCATATGCATAGAATGATGAGTCATTCTATTTGGTTAAGTTTTTTGGTAATGGTGATTGAATTGCTAGGTGTAGGAAATTCTAAGTTCGTTGCATATGGTTCTATACATATTGCAATTGAATTAACGATGTACATGAAATACTCACAATTGTTGGCAGTATGCAAGATGAAGCCTTGCAGGAAAATAGTATGGAGTTTGGTGCTTGTGGAAAACCACAAGGAGGTTTGCAATCCTAATTTGGCAACAACCAAGATGATTTATGAAATAGAATTTCATGTTTTGGGGATAAAAGTTGAATTCCCTTTCAAACTAATTGGAGTTCCTAAATGAATTATTTTATGTTTTCTCATGATAACTGCATGTGGGTGGTGCAAATGAGGTGATGTTGATTAAAGTTAGAATGTTGACTAGAAAGAGTAGCTCAGGGAAGATGTTGATTGGAGATCTCTGAGGGTAGTTGGAACTCTGGGAGCCACAATGCTCTAATATTTCCGGTCCGTCTTGTTGCTGAAGCCCAAGGAAAGGGAGGTGTGACAACCAATGGATTGTGTGACAGTGAAGGTGCACACTCCTGGGGTGGGACATGCACGTGGGGAAGGAGAGACCGTTGGTTGGAATGATGTTGAGGTTTGGTACCTTGGTCTATACCATGTGATATGGAGGTATTCTCAATCAAAATATAAGTACCAATTCTCTATTTATTGTATGTTGTATATAGGTTATAATGTTATTAAAATGATCTGTACACACACACACACACATATTGCATATACGCTTGCATTTCCTGCATCCATGACTGTACATAATGTGTTTCATATTTCATTTCTTAAGAAATATATATACCCGATGCTAATCATGTAATCGATTGGAATGTGATTTAGGTGGAGCAAGAAGGTGTCTTGCAAGTGCATCCGGTGCACAAATTGGACTGGAAAAGAAAGAAGCTCCGGAATCGAGCCATAGGGCTTGTAATGGTCTAGTGGACTTGGTACGGTCCCGAGGACGCAACATCGAAGCATGAGGATGCTATGCGGGCATAATACCCGCATATTGTTTTGAAAATTTTGGAAATCTTGCTGATGCTGTGTGAAAGTTGCACTGAGGACACTAAAAAAATAAGGGGAGGGGATTGTAATATCCCCAAGGACAAGCCCCAATTGTATTTATAAATTGTAAACTTGTTTTGTAGGCTGGTGAGCTGAGTTATAATAAGCTAGGAGGATTATTTGGTGATTATGCCGAAGAGCCTAGGTGTTAAAGGATAGGAGCCTGATTTTGTTTATGTAATTATGCAGATCATTAATATAATATATAAACATAGCTGCGTGCCGACCGACCACGAAGAAAGAGTGATGGGGGACTAAGATTCCATGTAATGGGTAAGGGAGAGGGGGATGAAAGGTTGTAAGAGGGGCTAAGCTTGAGGTCTTAAGTCCTTGAATAATAATTTATTATTATTCGAAAGTGGTGTGAAAGGTATATTGTTATCCTAAGTTCCTGGAAAAGGGAACACATACTTGATGGAGTGCATGCATCTTCATGGGTGACATGTGTCAGCCCAGGCACATGCACTTTAACCCAAGAATTGAGCCGTGATGGGGATTCATCCTCCATTATTCCATCTGCTGTTTGAACTATGTGTGGTGGGCGTCTGATCTCCGCATACTCTCATGCAACTCTGAAACCAAAAAACCGTGATGTTTTCTTGAGAAGCTGACACATCCTCCGTCTGAATCGTTTGAGTCTGCATTCAACCTCTGCATTTATTCCTTGTCACGCACCCTGGAAAAAAATGGCAAACCCATCGACTGAGATGTGTCTCCTGTGTGTCCTGTGAACCTAATTTATCCACATTGCAAATCTGAGTTCATGCTTAACCGTTTGGGTTGCTGTCTTCTGTGAAACCTGAGCATACCGTAATTGTCTATGCCGTGTGTGTTATAACTGTGGGCTATTGTGGTCACACAATCCCTTGGCTGAGTGTGATTGGATACCATCATCTGTTCCTTGTTGAGCCTTACTGTTGTCCTCCTTGTGCTGGAACAGAGCTGAAGAAGCAAGTTGTCAGGTCTATGTGAAACACTCTCTCTAGGTGAGGGAGGTGGTTGTGGTTGAAGAGGCAGGTTGTCAGGCCTGTGAGCAACTCTCTCCAAGTGAGAGAGCGTGCAGAGGAAGTGAGAACTCCTGGAAGGGGTCTTGTAGCTGCCACATAGCTCGAAGAATTCTAGTCCGACCTGTTACCTAAGCCCAAGACAAGGGAGGTTTAGTAGCCCAAGGACTGTCCTGGTGACAGTGAAGGTGTATACTCCTGGGGTGGGACATGCATGTGGGGAATGAGAGTCTGTGGGCAGTGGGCATAAGTGGCTCCTGGGAGATAATCCATCCCCATAAACTATGTGTCTTCCTGTTGACCTTGCCTAGCCTAAGATTCCCTTGCCCGGTAGAGATTAGTCCCAACTCGGGGGTGACCTACTGCTGAGAGTGATGACAATGCAGTCTATGGATGAGAGGTTCGTGGAAGGTCTGTACACAGTTGGTGGTGTTATTCCAGTTGAAAGATAAGTATAATTTATCTGCTTAATTTTATGTTATGCATAATGCTGGAATGTTATCATGTGTTCCATTACATGTATGAATTGTTGTTAATTCTATTTAAATATGAATGGTAACAATAACTCTATGTTAAAATGTATTAATTTGATTTAATTCATATTATATTTATATGTGAATATTCCATAGTAGTGGAATTTACCGGTCTTTGTGGAGGGCCGGGGATGCTACAGTTTCGTATCGCAGCTAATTCAGAGCCGAGTAGTGGCATTGCCCAAGCTTGTTGATGGCTGGGGATGTTACAAAATGGTATTAGAGATTTAAAGGTGAAGTTAAGGTTGTGTAGGTAGCATTGCCTGACCTGTTGGTGGCCAGGGATGTTACGTTTATCATCCTGAATCCTCATGCATGAAGAAGTAGATTGATCAGATGACACATATTCTTCAAAAGAACAACCTCGAGGGTCACATTCCTGAAGCTGCCAAGAAGAATCCGGAAGATCAATCCAAACGAGGAAAATCTCATGCAATTATTGCCATTATATCCTCTCCTGATGCATGGATCTTAGATTCAGGTGCATCCCACCATATGGTAGCAACATAGAATGTTTTATATTCTATTTCTGCATGCAAGGGTCCTCCCATCCTCACGAGAGATGATACCCTAGTTGAGGTTGTTGGCCAAGGGAGAGTAGAACTCCGACACAGAAGTTTAGAGAACATATTTCATGTTCCAAAACTCTCTATGAATCTCCTTTCCATTTATGAGATAACACATTATGGTACAGGAAAAAGGGTGGAGTTCATACCTGATTCCGTAACCATATATGATATTCATGATAACTCCACAATGGTTATTGGTGAGGTAAACCATCAATATCATTTGTATACTTTTTGTAAGTTTATTGAAAAATATGATTATGCTTTACTAGTGACGAATGCTGATGATACTAGTAGATTATGGAACGATATATTTGACCATCTAAACTTCAAATACATGAAGCAACTATGCAAATAGGAAATGGTCACCGATTTTCCAAACATACATTTTTCCAAAGGAGTTTGTCAAGGATGCATTCTTGGAAAACATCCCCAAGAAAAGTTTGAGAAAGGGGAGGCCTAGAGGGTCTCCTCTCCTTTGGATCTCATCCACAGTGATATAATGAGACCCTTTCCTCATCCGTCCATCAGCAAAGCGAGGTATGTTCTTACATTTATTTATGATTTCTCACGATACACTTGGGTGCATTTTCTTAGGTAGAAGTCCAAGGTTTTGGAGCATATCAAAGACTTCAAAGAACATGTAGAGAGTCATTCCAGAAGAAAGATCACANGGGGGGGGGGGGGGGGGCGGAATATGTGAACCAAGATGTCCAACATCTTTGTTCATAGGTAGGTCTACAATGCAATGCACAATAGCTTACACTCTGCAGCAGAATAAAGTAGCCGAGAGGAAGGACAAATCCATCAAGGAGATGGCCACATGAATGTTGCAAGCAAGATCTCTACTGCCCAAGCTTTGGGCCGAGGCACTTAACTGTGCCAAACACATTCAAAATAGATCTCCTCATAGATATGTCAAGGACCAGAATCCCTTTGAGGCATGGAGCGGAAAAAAACCAGAAAGCACCCACTTCCGAATATTTGGATCATGTGCATGGGCCCACGTACCCTATGAAAAGAAGAAAAAATTAGATCCGAAGAGTACCACATGATTTTTCGTGGGATATGGAGATGGTGTGAAAGATTACATGTTACTTTATCCCTCTACTGACATGCTCATCATTGAACACAATGTTAATTTTGAGAAAACTCCTTTGCATGCACCGTCAAAGCCACATGCAGATACCTTTGTACCACTGCCTATACCAGAAATAATTGATGATGAATCCACTCACTCAGATCATGGTTTAGATCTGAGATCTATATCTTCTTTTCTCGATGTTGACCCACCATAGATGCCCAAGTGGGGATAAACCACCCTACGAGAAGCATGAGACCTTGTGGGGGATCCAATAGATCATATGAGGATGAGGTCTCAGTTTGAGGATCCTCCTCATGCACTCACAACTACCAAACCAATGATGCCCACGCAGACCTATGTATAGGGTCTATGGAATCCATTCTGGGAAGCCGCTATGTAGGAGGAGTACAAATCTCTCCTCAATAAAAAGACTTGGGATTTGGTTCCACTTCTTTCAGACATGAAGCTTGTTATATGGAGATAGGTCTATAGGACCAAGAAGGAAGCATACAGTTAGGTGGGAAGGTATAAGAAAATACTCATTTCCAAAGGCTTTCATCAGATCCATATGATAGACTATGATGAGACATTTTCTCCCATAGAAAAGATATACTCCATCTGATTGGCCCTTTCCATTGCGACAACTAGGGGGTGCAAATTTCACTAGATAAAGGTGAAGAATTATTTTCTTCATGGGGATCTCTAAGACGATATTTACATGGAGCAACCATATGGGTTCATTCATAACTCATCCTTAGTATGCCTACTGAATAATTCTCTCTATGGCCTCAAGCAGGCACCTCGAGCATGATATGTGAATATGGATGCATACTTGCACTCTCAACCCTTTTTCAGATGCAAATTAGATACGAACATCCACATGTTAAGGATCTCAGACTCCTTGCTGATCCCAGTTATATATGTTGATGACCTCTTGATCATAGGAAGTTCAGCCTCAACAATTGTTGTGGTCAAAGGCATTATGCACAACAGGTTCTCTATGACGGACATGGGTCCACTACACTATTTTCTTGGTCTTGAGATCAATCAGTATGATTCAGGCATCAAGATATCTCATAATAAGTATGCATGGGATCTCTTGGTTAGATTCCACATGACCAACTACAAGTTGGAAACCACACCATTTTTGTCTGGGGTACATCTTGAGGATGGCAGGGATACACCAGTGGTGGAAAACACCTTGCATCAACATCTTGTGGGGAGCCTTCTCTATCTCACCCACACCCGACCTGATCTCTCATATGCAGTAGGGGAAATTTCTAGGTACATGCAGGATCCACATGAGCTACACTGGAAGGATTCCAAGCGCATCCTTAGATATGTTTAGGTAACCAAAAGTTATGGGATCCACTATGCAACAGGTTGTGCATTGGATGTTATGGGCTTCACCGATTCTAATTGGGATGGTGATCACACATATTGTAATTCCACATATAGGTACGTTCTTAGTTTGGGTTTTGGTCCCATCTCTTGGTCGAGCAAAAAATAGTCAACTATTTCTTTATCATCAACAGAGGTCGAGTACAGAGGAGTGGTCAACGTCACTATTCAGGCACTTTGGATTCAAAACTTCTTCACCAAGCTTGCCATCCAGTTTCATCATCCGACTATCATTTGGTGTGACAATCAGAGTACTCTCAATTTTTTTAGATACCCAGTGCAATGACAATGGACCAAACAGATCAATATCCATATACACTACATCAGCGAGATGGTATGCTCCATAATCATCGATTTGAAGTATTTTCCATCTGTCGAACATACTGCATACATTTTCACCAAGACATTTACTGAGAAAAATTTCCACTTCCTGGGTGATCATCTTGGAGTGAAGGACACAATTGCTTAACAACTATATTTCCTTCTTCAATTTTGATGCATTGTACTTTGAGGGGGGTTTTTTCCCATGAGGTTTTCCCTCTTTCCTCCATTTTTTTTTTTCCAGTTTTTCATTCTTAGATGCATTGTACGATTGGTACCTAACATGGCCTTGGTTTTTAGGACCCATTCATTAAGTACACCCTAGTAGTGTTTATGGGGGGTGTTTGAGATATTACACACTCACCTAGGTAATTATTTTCCTAAGGTTGATAGTCCAATGTTGAGAATGCTTCCTTAGATGAGAATATTCTCTCTAGAGAATATTCCCCTACAAAATAGGAAATTTCTCTTTAGTTTAGAGTCAGTTACACTCAATTCCACTTAGTTAGACTAGTCAAAGTGACTCATGCATGGAAACCTTAGTTTTATCACCAAAAGTTGCATGTGTTTCTCTCACTTCCACACGTGTGACTCAACTAACTGATGATTGCATGGATCAATTGACTAGGACTATGTGGAAGATTACTTCGATTTCTTCCAATGAGTGTCTAGATCTCTCTAGATCACTGCTATGATGACTTCACTTAGCCATGTAGAGTATGTCATGTGTATTTTACCATTTTACTCATACAATGAATACAATTCTATTGATTCTTTTCTCTCATCTCTTCTCTCCTTCTCTCAATTTACAAGCTTTGTACGAATTATTGTTAACTAGATTCTCTATGTAAGTTTGACAAAAATTCTACAAGAGAGAGAGAGAGAGAGAGAGAGAGAGAGAGAGAGAGAGAGAGAGTGCAAGCAAGTAAGAAATAGTGATAGATAAAGAGAGAGAGGGGGCGGGTGAAGTGAGAGGAGTGGTGAGATGGAGGGAGATATAGAGAGGATGTATTGCCATTTACTTTGAAATTAGTAATAAATAATAAATAAATTGTCTTAAAATAAAAAATATAGATCATAATAAATTAAAGTAATAATAATATTAATAATAAAAAAGATGATAAAATAACTAAGAATTTATAATGAAAGAAAAACATAAAAAAAAGAGAAATTATTAAAAAGGTATCAAAGAAAAACTAAATTAAGAAAATTTTAAAACTACACGTTGACAAGTGGAATCTAAGAATGGAGTTTCTTTGCATGGATGGACAAAAGGATTTCTATAGAATGAAGGTGGAGAAACAAGTGTGGCATATTTTGTTGGTGCAATTGATGTAATGTCTTGGAAGATGACATAGGTAGTTGATTGAGGGTTAAGGGGTTATCAGTTGTGATGATTGAGAGGTTGGTTGGAAGGAGAGTCATCCACCACAGACTGTTTCGACACCCTGGACCAAAGATTGAAGCACAATGGTTTGACATTCATAACATTATAAGTAAGTTGATTTCTTCAACTCTTAGGTAAGTTTCTCACCACTCACTCATGAATTATGTAATCAAGATTGATGTATATTTATTCTTTTCAGTTAATGGTTAAAAATTGTTATATTTATTTATACATTTAAATTTATTAGAATTTGAGTCATTACATATAGTATTAGAGTGAGATTTTTTTGACATGTATTGAATATCATGCATGTTTTCATAAAAGTGTATTCTCTATTTATTTTTAGAGAATACAAAATATTTAGTTGCAAAAATGATAGGATAAACACTATCCTATTATAAGATTAAATAATCTATAAAAAAATAATTTTATTAACCCCATTTTTTTTCAAAAGTAATACATCTTAATGTTATAATGTGCATTCTAATTTAAATCATTAGAAAAAAACAAAACAAACAAGTACAAAGTATCAAACTTATAAAATCCCTTTTGTGATTTTGACTTCATGCTAATTCCTCCACCATTAACTTTATAGTTCGAAGCTCCTTGGAAATCACGCCATAAAATTATGCAAACCTTCATTTCTATTTAACTATCTCTATAATTTTATATCGACTTGGTTGTGGTTGAGCCAACCAAGCTCAATTCCACTATGCCCTTTGGCCCATGTATTCATTCCTCAAACCACTCACCTTGTATCTCTGCTCGAGCTATGGAATTCGAGGGTACAAAAATATAAACTCGGGTGCCATTGAAAATTTAAAGCCATGAAGCTCAATTCAATAGTTGACCACTTTTATAAAAGAATGCTCAAGGGCATGTAATAGTAAACATTACTTACAATGTAAATAATATTAGGGGGTAATATCAGTGTTCACTGTTTCTACACGGTTGAGGATGAAAATTAAAATCTAGATATGACTTGCATGATTAAGTTGCATCAAATGGTGATGTTTTTAATTTTTAACTGTGGAAATGGTGATGTTTTTAATTTTTAACTGTGGAAATGGTGATGTTTTTAATTTTTAACTGTTCATGTCTTCTCCTAAATGTTTAAGTTTTAGTTCTTAGTTTTAATAATTTTTTATGATTTCTAATTGTTCATGTCTTCTCCTAAATGTTAAAGTTTTAATTTTTAGTTTTAATAAATTTTTATGATTTTTAATTGTAGTCAAAATTTAAATATTTATTTATTAGATATTAAAATTGAAATTAACATTGTGAAAAAAAAATGATGTATAAAGAAAAGATGAAAAAAATTAAATGAAAAACAATAAAATTTAAAAGAAGAAGATTAAATAATCAAAGTTCTTTTAACATTCATGTTCACAAAGGAATGAGTCAAGAGGAATGTGACATCATAAAAGAATTTAAATAAAGAATAATGAAATTTAAAAGAAGATTAAATGGTCAAAGTTCTTTTAACATTCAAGTTCACAAATAAGTGAGTAATGAAAGTGAGAACATAATAGTCATTAAATTTATCACACTTTTCAAATTTATCATGTAAGTTTGGATCCTCCCATGAAACCTTTCAAGTTCACAAATAAACCATTGATGAAAGTGAGACCATAATAGTCATTAAATTTATCACACTTTTCAAGTTTATCATGTAAGTTTGGATCCTTCCATGGAACCTTTTCCTATTAGTATGGGAGATAATCAACTTAATACATGTAAGTTTGGAAACAAATTTTTAATAAGTGGTTAGGGCACTTCAAATATTTTTCAAAGAAAAAAAAAAAAAAAATCTCTAAACATACAAAGTAGTATAGGAAAAACATTTAAATATAAAATACATAGAAAAAAGTACATTCCAACCATTGAAATCAAATGGTAAAGGTGAAGCCACATACAATTGGAAATATGTCTTTTCCATATATCCCTAAACATACAAAATAACTATAGGAAAA
>ML798585.1:307952-319449 GCA_009831015.1 Picea engelmannii | reverse complement strand
CTTCTAAGGTCTTTGGCTCGTCGAATTCAATTCGGTTCCGGTATTCCTTGGGTAGCCCACTGATGAAGCGTTGCGCCTTCACCTTCTCTGCTTTGATGTAGGGTACATATCTCAATAAGTCAAGGAATTTGTTGACATATTCCTCTATAGTAAGTTGTCCCAGTTTGAGTTCATAAAACTCTTTAGCCTTCTCATCGAAATATCTTTCCGACAAATACTTCTTCCGGAAGTACTTTTCAAACTGTTTCCAAGACAGGTCCTCCTCGCAGACCCCTTTCATATTCTTAAGGTACTCCCACCAGATGGAAGCCTTTCCGTTCAGATTGAAAGTGGCCACTCGGGCCTTCAAATTCTCTAAAAAATCATGGACTCTGAAATATTTTTTCAGTCCAAGTAGCCAGGTCTCGGCTTCCTCTCCCTTCTTTATCTCACCGTCGAAGGAGGGAGGTTTCTCCTTTCTGAATTCCTCAAATTTATGACTCTTGGAAGTCTTTTGCTTCTTCTATTTTCTTCGAGAATAGGAACTGGTCCTGCTGCTGGAAGAGCCTTCTGAATCACTAGCTTCCTTCTCAGTGGAATCGTCCAGCACGGGTCCTTTACCTCTAGGGTGGACCTTTCTTGAGGTGCTCCTCTCAGTATGGCCACTGATATGACCATGTTTCTGCACTTCGGGTTCATGCTGCATTTGTCACTGTAGGTCGGATAAGATTTGCAGTAACACTACATTAATTTCAGTTTTCTTTTCTTGTTCTTTCATCATCCTTTCATTGTTGGCCTTGCAGCTTTGCAACTCAACCATGAGACTCCTCACAGTCTCGGCTAGGTATGGAGGGGTTCTTATCGCTCTTCTTTCGTCAGACTCTTCATCTCTATTGTGGGAGCCTTCTCCCATCTCTTGGTGAGTCACCATTCTCTGCGTCTGTAAATTCCTGCGGCTGATCGTCCGCTTAGGTGAAAAGACAAACGCTGATTGTTAGTCAAAAGTTAGATATATTTTTATAATCTGCGCATAATTTATAATTCTTTCACATGCATACACAGTCGGGTTCTTGTTTCCAAGTTTTCAATCCTGGACAAGAGAGTTACGTTAGGGGGTTGCTCTTCGTAGGAGTACTTCGAACGGAGCTTATGCGCAACTCGTTCATGAGCCCAATCAGGTCAAGTGTTGTAACCATGCTCTGATACCACTTTTTCACATACCCACTACCTAAATCGGATTTTTCTGGTCTTCTACCAAATCAGAAGCCCTAAACATCCATGGAGGACCAGCGTAAGCTGGCTCTTTCTCTCTCCCCGCTCCCATGTGGTCGCGGGTCATGATCACAGTCTGAATAAATGCAGTAGCTCTTTCAGGTTTCACGCCTCGGTGCTACAGTGATGTCGAGTCGTTTGACTTGGAAATCGTCGAATCCCGACAGGGCTAGCGATCGGCCAATGGGGGCGAATCCCAACACGGCCAGAGAACAACCAATGAGAAACGACCCCGTTGCACGGTTAAGTGGAATACAGGTGGTATAGAGGGAAAATGCGACATGATGGTCGACATGACAGGAGGGGCCCCACTTCACACGCCACACTATTTCGGACCCCCCCCCATTAAAGGAAGAATAGCAAGGGGGGTCCGAAATCTGCCTGAGCGTCGTTGATCATGGTGAATTAATCTCGACCATTCGAGAGTTGCGCGTCCAATTCTGGACCCCCCCCATTAAAGGCAGAATGGCAAGGGGGCTCCAGAATGCATCCTCAGCCATAGATCTGGGCGGGTGGACTCTGGCCATCCAGATCTGTTTGCTACTTACCCTAATGCACGCTCGCACCCCAACGTAAAACTGACATCTCTTCCTCACATCGGACGGTCGTTATGGACCCTGGGATTTCCCGAAGGAATCTCGTCCGTCCATCGGGACTTAGCCACATGCTATTGTCTCGACATTATGGATCGGGATTTGTCAAGGCAAGAGCCCGAGTTTTTATCAGCGGAACTCTGGAATCCCCGATCCCCAAAACGGGTAATCTCTCAACACGTCACCTCCTTAAATCGGACAGTCCACAACTGCTCCGGGGTTTCCACCCAGGAAAATCCCGATCCCTTGTCACCAGGACTCTAAATCTTGTGATTTTCGATTCCTCGGAAATGGGTGATCTCTTGACACATGGCCTCCATTAATCGGACGGCTTAGATCCATCCCGGGGTTTTCACCAGGGAAAATCCCGAACTCTTGTCAACAGGAATCCCGATTCCGCGATTCCCAATTTCCCGAAATGGGTGATCTCTTGACATGTGGCCTCCGTTAATCGGACGACTTAGATCTGTCCCGGGGTTTTCACCATGGAAAATCCCGAACTCTTGTCAACAGGAATCCCGATTCCATGATTCCCGATTTCCCGAAATGGGTGATCTCTTGACACGTGGCCTTCGTTAATCGGACGGCTTAGATTCGTCCTGGGGTTTTCACCATGGAAAATCCTGAACTCTTGTCAATAGGAATCCCGATTCCGCGATTCCCGATTTCCCGAAATGGGTGATCTCTTGACACGTGGCCTCCGTTAATTGGACGGCTTAGATTCATCCCGGGGTTTTCACCAGGGAAAATCCTGAACTCTTGTCAACAGGAATCCCGATTCTGCAATTCTCGATTTCCCAAAATGGGTGATCTCTTGACACGTGGCCTCCGTTAATCAAACGACTTAGATCCATCCCGGGGTTTGCACCAGGGAAAATCCCGAACTCTTGTCAACAGGAATCCCGATTCCGCGATTCTCGATTTCCCAAAATGGGTGATATCTTGACACGTGGCCTCCGTTAATCAGATGGCTTAGATCCGTCTCGGGGTTTTCACCATGGAAAATCCAGAACTCTTGTCAAAAGGAATCCCAATTCCGTGATTCCCGATTTTCTGAAATGGGTGATCTCTTGACACGTGGCCTCCGTTAATCAGACGGCTTAGATTTGTTCTGGGGTTTTTCTCCCCTAATACACTGGAGTCTTAACCCTCGGGTAACTCCTGACAGATCCAACGACTATCGGGTTCTTCAGCCAAGATCTGACGACTCATAATGGTTACTACCCATGCATTCTTCCACGACTCCCTGGGCATGGAAAAGATCCATGGTCCAGATACTCTCATGAACCTTGGGGATCTATGGTCCTAAACTCTTTGCTACCCACAAAGACACAGGAAAACCAAGTGGTAAGGCATTTAACACCTTACTTTCTCCTACTAATCTAACGGTCGTGGGTGACCGCAGATTTCCCGATGAAATCTCGTCCGTCGATTAATACCTATAAGGTTAAGATACTTAACTTTCCATCTCCTTCCTCTGATCTGACAGTCGTGAGTGACCACAGATCTCCAGACGGGATCTCATCCGTCGATTCGTTACTTCATCCTTATGTTGTCATCTTGGTTTTCAAGAGGATCGTTCCTCCTTATGCAGGGTTACTAAGGCCTTACGCCTTCACAACCGCCTTCCCGATTCTTGATGGGATTTTCAAGGAAGGTATCTCTATGGGGGGGAATTACTCAGGGTACTACCTGAGGTATATAAGGATGTCGTCCTCCCGAGAACCAGGCGTGAAGTCTGAATTAGATCAGTACGCACACAAATAATGAATTCGTGAAGACATAAACCATACGTAGTCTTTCCATAAAAATATACAACTACTAGTACTGATCAAAACACCATACAATCATTCTTATAATGAAATCATTCATAGTTTCACAGCTTATGAACATAATTATCAGAATAAGCACACACACACACACACACACACACACACACACACACACACATATATATATATATATATATATATCAANGAGGAAAAACACTTATCAGAGATAACACCAGGGGTCAAGCAACTGCTGAGAGGGGTGCTCATTTCCACCCTACCATAGGCTTAGCGACTCCCAGCGGATTTACCACTAGCCACCCCCGAGCTGAGACCACGATGCTGTGAGACTGCGTCTTTGTTTTCCAATGACCAGGAGCGAAGGTTGCAATCCTTCCTCTCTGCTATCACTCACTTTGCATATTGCCAGAGTTCTCCCCTCGCTTCTTCCCCTAATCGCTTCTACCCCACACCTTATCCTCTTGCGAGGTTGCGTGTGGCGCGATTACCCTTGCGCTGATCAGGCCTGACGGATCTATGAATGTGAGGTTCACCTCCCATCCCTCATTAAACCATCTACCTACCAGCCTGCGAGACATTTAATTCAGGGCCAACGAGCCGCTTTTGGTTCTCTGGGCCAGTGGAGTCCAAATACGGTATTAATTCTCGGTGGAAGTTAACGCCACCTTTCCAGGTGCCTTCCACCACCATCGTGGTCTCTTTTCTGCACGTCCCTTCTCAGCAGTCCTGCAATAAAAATTCATAATGTTATTCACATTTATTGACCTTTTACTCAAGGTACATTTACATCACATATTCACATTTATGAGTTTTCCATAGTTCTTGGCTAGTCCAATTATTTTTACAAACTGGGGGA
This sequence comes from Picea engelmannii, assembly GCA_009831015.1. Taxonomy (NCBI): domain Eukaryota; kingdom Viridiplantae; phylum Streptophyta; class Pinopsida; order Pinales; family Pinaceae; genus Picea; species Picea engelmannii. The sequence continues at coordinate 314,959 of ML798585.1, read as the reverse complement.
AACAGGGTGTTACAATGACACACTATTGACGATGACAATGACGACAATGCACAACATATCGTATGCATATTATTTTTTGATGATGATGATGAAATGAATTGAATACTAAAATATATAATGAAGAGTTTACTCAATCTCTTCTACAATATAATTCAATATTAAATAATAACACACACAACATATTATATGTATATTATTTTTTGATGATGATGATGACGATGATGACGATGATGATAATGATGATGATGGTGATGCAAAAAATATTATATGTATGTTATTTTTGGATGATGATGATGGTGATGATGATGATGTCGATGACCAAAAAAATGATGACGATGATGAGGATGTGATTGTAATACCCCTATTTCCCCCAGCTTGTAAATACAACTATAACCTACTAAAATCCTATGGGAAGATTGAATATGTGTGGATGTTGGAATTGATGAACCTTTTTGTTATAAAAAGGTAATGTATATATTTTTGTTACAAAATAAAATGGAAAATGTTGCATAATTGTTGAATGGGTTTGCCAAGGTAGATCATGATGTATGAGAGAGATGGTGAGGGGAATCAATAATGGTTGAGATGAACCCTACCAGACTAATACTCTATTGTATTTAAATTATTCAGACCCGGAAAATTCCTCTGACCCAAAAAAGTAAATTACCAGTCAGGCTGGTAGTTGGGAAGTCCTCCTCAAGAGTCAATGAGGAGATGGGCAAAGTACCCATCTGGAAAAAATTCTTGACCTGAACATGAAATGGGGATTTGGACCCACAAAATGTTGTTGGGGGAGGCAAGAAAAGAAAGGAAATTTGTGGGCAAAAGAGGGGAGGAAAGAAGATGAGTATGGTGACCATTTTCTGAGGAGGGAGAGCATGTGCAACTCTCTGGTTCTGAAGAGAATTGAGAAACAAATATGTTCTGGGTACAAGAATTTGTTGGGAAACGTTTCCAGTCCAAGCCGATAAATGGGTTGCAGAGAATATGCGTGATTGAGGAAGCACTCATTTCAGACCCCCTTGCTTGGTGGATATAAAATCGATCTGCCAAGTTCCCGTGGGAGGAGGAGAGTGATCTCCGTCCCTGGTTGTTGCTGAACAAGAGGAAGAGTCTCTCTTTGAGCATCATGATCTAGCTAGGGGTGGATAACGATAAATCCATCCAAGAGTTTTTGTGCCTACAGTTGGGAGGAAAAGGGCACCCCTTTCAGTAGTTGCATCACTATCTAGTTTCTATATAAGTATATTTGGTTAAATTCTTGTAGTGTTTATATTACATAAAATTTTATAATATGTTTCAGAACTGTGTAAGTTTAGTTTCTAAACAAAGTGACTTGAGAAATCTAAGTAAAATAAAGAGAATGTCTTAGCTGAAGCTCATTTGATTTAATTCCTTATCTCTTGACTATCTGTGTGTTAAAATAAGATTTCCGGGAGTGGATGTTGTGGTTGACTGTGCTGTATAGTTTAATGCATTATTGGGAAATGGTGATTGAACAGTTAAAAATCTATATAACACATCTGGAAGAAGAGAGAGTGATTTTTCTGCATAATAGTGCTCTATTTTAGTATGTCCTCAAATCCTATGCCAGAAAAGTTAGAGGATATCGGATTTGTGCGGACTCTAGGAAATAATCCCAAATATGGGAAAACATTAAAAGTCCTTATAAATGATTATGGAGGAAAAATAATTAGAATATAAACCTGAAATTTTCCTAATTGAATTAAAATACCAAAGTTCTCAAAATTCTATTTGGGGCATAAATAAACATTTATGTTAAACTTGTGTTAAATCTCCTAAATTTAGGAAGAATCCCCTTAAATTTTGGTGTGCAGTAAATCCCAGTAGAAATACTGAATTTTACTATGGAGGTAAATCTTTGTCTTAAGACCAATTTCCTTAAATTCACTAAGAGTAGTAAAGCACAATAATAAGGAAACAAAATTTACTCATTTACCCACAAGAAGGGAAAGATTATAATTATATTTTTAATTTCTAGAATGAAGAAATTTCCTTGGAATATAAACTTTTATTAAATCCCTTTATAAAGACTGGAAATTTATATTTCTCCTTTTCTTATTTTCCTATAAGAGAAAATAATTTCATTTAAATTCTCCAGGTAATATAATCGTTCACAAATATAGAAATATATGTATATATATGTCTATATACATATACATATACATATTATTTTATTATGAAATTGGAGGTTAAAGTTCCTAGAGCGTAAAAGACCTGAGACCAAAGAGAATATAATTATAATTATTATTTTAATGTCCATTTTGTAGCACAATTTGTATTTTGAAGGTAAATGGACAACATATCATAGCACTATAAATCTTCTACCTAGGAGGTAATGCCTTCACATTTTTAAAGCATGTACTATGGAAGCCAATTCCAAATTGTGGGTCACATAATTGATTTCATGCCCATTCAATTTTCTGGATTCGTAGAAAATCACATGCCCTTCTTACTTAAGGACTCCTTCGATCCCTTCCTTGTAGGCATGTGCACACACAAAGAAATCCTTGTTTGGGTCTGCAATCTTCAGCATAGGTGCATTGGTTAGAAAGTATTTCAGTTGATGGAATCTCTCTTCACATTCTGATGTCCAAATGAATTTAACTCCCTTTTTCTGAAGGGAGGTGATTGAGAAACCAATCTTGGAAAATCCCCTTATGAACCTTCTACAGCATCCTGCTAGGCCCATAAAGGATCTAATATTAGATACCTCTTTTGGGGTAGGAAAATCCATAATAGATTTGATCTTTTCAGGATCAACTGCCACTCCTTCTTTAGAGATAACATGGCCTAAGTAATGGACTTGTTTTTGGAAGAAGTCAGACTTATTAAACTTTGTATAGAGTTGATGTTCTCTTAGCATTTGAAGAACTAACTTGAGGTGTTCTTCATGATCTTCCCTACTCTTATAATAGATTAGGATATAATCAATGAAAACCAACACAAATCTTTCCAAGAACTTACTGAGTACATTATTCATTAAGCACATAAAAGTGGTTGGTGCATTGGTAAGCCCAAATGGCACCACCAAAAATTCATAGTGCATATATCTTGTCCTAAAGGTTGTTTTGTGGATGTCTTCATCCTTAATTCGGACTTGATGGTATCCAGACCTCCAGTCAATCTTGGAGAAAATTGTAGCACCCCTTAATTGGTCAAACAAGACATCAATCCTCGGCAAGGGATACTTATTCTTAATGGTCATCTTATTGAGTTGTCTATAGTCTATGTAAAACCTGAGTGTACCATCCTTATTTTTCACAAACAAAGTTGATGCTCTCCAAGGAAACACACTAGGCCGAATGTAGCCTTTGTCCAACATCTCCTTTAGCTATAGTTTGAGCTCAACTAGCTCTAATAGACTCATTCTATAGGGTGCTCTAGACATTGGCACCGATCCAGGTACAAGTTCTATTGAAAAGTAAAAATCTCTTCTTGGAGGTAGACCTGACACCTCTTATGGAAACACATATTTATACTCTCTTAATATATGATGGTACTATAGGCTTGGTTTATTGTCCTCAACAGAGTTCAAAACTTGTATTGCATACAAATAACATCATTTTCTGCAATACTTCTTCACTTGAAGGGATGATATTTTTCTCACTGAGACAAGCTTTTGAATTCCTTGCAGGGTTATTTTTCTCCCTTATTCATCTTGACACTCCAAAGTTTTATTGTAATAGTCCAACTTGGTTTTATGGGCATCCAACTAGTCCATGCCAATTAGCAGGTCATAAGATCCTAAAGGAAGCATGTTTAGGATTGCTTGGATGGGTAATCCATTCATAATGAATTGGCATGTTGGTATGACCTCTACTACCTTTATTTTTGTTCCAATGGCTATATGTACCAGCCATGATTTAGCATGTTTTTCTTGCTACAATTTACATTTCTCAACAATTTGAGGGGAAACATAACTAATATTAGAACTATGGTCAATTAAAATGGAAACTATATGGTTGGAAATCATACCTTCCATCTCCACCACTGAAGCTTGGTGGTCAATTTGTCTATTATCCAAGGCTGCATAAATTTGTGTCATGCTCCTAGCCACATCATTGACTGTGGTAGCCTCTTGGATGTTGTAGACTCTCTGATTGTCCTATTTCATATGTGGGAAATATCTCAGGGAATGTTATTCTCCACAACCCCAACATTTCAACGATTCTCTCTTTGTATTATCAATCTTACATGGGGATGATCCAAAGGGTTTATTACCACTACGAGATGGAAAATTCTGTTGATACACACTTTTAGTAGGAAGGCTCATCTTGAAACTTTTCCCATGATTCTTAATATTGAGGATTTAAACCCCTTCTTCTTGAATCCCAATTTACTATTCTTCTTCCAACCCTTATGAGGTTTTGCCTTATTCTTGAATTTCTCATAGTAGTACCTTGCATTTCTAATAGTGTCTCCTAAAGTATTAAGTTCATCAAACTCAATTCTGTCTCGGAAGAACTGAGGCAGTCCACTAATAAACCGTTACATGTTTACCTTTCCATCCTTTATGTAGGTCACATACCTCATCATCTCAAGAAATTTGTTGATATATTCATCTATTGTGAGTTGTCCTAGCTTGATTTCATAGAACTCCTTGGTCTTCCCATCATAGTATTTTTCAGACATATACTTCTTCTTGAAGTATTTCTCAAATTGTTTCCATGACAAGTCCTTCTAATGGATTCATTTCACATTCCTAAGGTCCTCCCACCAAATGAAGACCTTTCCATTCAAGTTGAAAATGTCTATTCGGGCCTTTAAGTTTTCAGAGTAGTCATGGACTCTAAAGTACTTCTTCAAGCCAAGTAGCCAAACTTTTGATTCTTCCCCCTTTTTAATTTCTCCATCGAAAGTGGGTGGTTTGGATTTCTTAAACTCTTCATATTCATGGCTCTTGGAATTTTTTCTCTTCTTTCTTCTCCTCTGGGAATGTGAACTAGTCTCACTACTAGACAATTTCTTGGAGTTGTCAATTTCCTCACTAGAGGATTCTTCCATTGAATGTCTCTCGGATTTATGTTGAGCCTTCTTTGAGGTGCTCCTCCTTGTGTGGCTACTTTCAGGACCATGCTTTTGTATCTCAAGTGGACTTTGGGTTTTCTTAGTATGATTTCTATCCACGTTGTTGGTTGTTGTCCTATGTTGCAACTGCCTTTGTATATCTGATAGGATTTGCAGTAGGACTGCATTAATTTCAGTTTTTTTTTCATGTTATTTTATCATCATTTCATTGTCAACCTTACAACTTTGTAATTCTTCCATGAGGCTTCTTACAGTTTCATCCAAATCCGGAGGGGTTTCCACTGCACTCATCTCATCATACTCTTATTCTCTATTGTGGGAGATTTCCCCCAACTAATGGTGTGCCACCATTATTTGCGTTGTATTTTTCCCGGTTGTCCATTGACTATTTGAGTGCTAATAAAACATTTTATGTTAGTTAATTATATACTAGTTTATAAACAAAACATGCAATTTGAAAGGTGAAGTCAACTTCATTATTTGGAACACTAGAAACACAAAGTTCATATTTTTTTGGAGCATATAACAACAACATAAAGTTTTGTTCCTCTCTTTAATAATGGTTTAAATAAGCTCCTTATGAATGGGGTAAGATAGGGTGTTACCCCTTAGAAGTTCTCTAATAAAAATTTATGCAACTCCTTCATGAGCCCAAGCATGCCAAGTGTTATTGCTCGCTCTGATACCACTCTGTCACACACTCAACCCCTAAGTACCTTTTGAAAGGATGGGGTATAATTTTTTCACTTACCTATGACAAATATTGTTTCAAGGAATATTCCCTTTCTCTCGATGGACAATATCAATTCATGTCAGATCTCTTAAACTACGGTTAAGATTCATTCAAAACCTAAGGTTCGCCAAAGCTACTAGACCTCACTCAACTCGTCAACCCATTGAAGATTAACATGTGCCATCACATTGATGTTCTTAGTCAACATCAATTCACCATGTCACCGTAGGGTGCTTAGGCTTGATCGACTAGAGGATGACATTTGTTCCTCTCCTATAGTCCAATTAAAATACTTAATTAATATTTCGTAGAATACCATTATTTGGTAATTAATTACTTAAACCTCATTAAGGATAATTATTCTCCACAAACTAATTATCTGGTAATTACTTTTTTCTTAGTCTAATACTCTTGGTCTAGTAATTACTGAGGTTTTACTTTCTCTTTCTCCCCCTTAGAAGTAGTTTAACACTAATTCAATCAATTAATCATATGATAATTACGAGTAATTATATCATAACACAATATAATTTCTCCATAATATATTTAAGTTGATTAACCTTCATTAAGGTATATAATTCAATCCCTCTTCGATACACAACTCCATACCGAATTTTCACGTAATTTAACACCCACACACACCCACCCACCCACCCACACACACACACACATGCATATTTATTTATTTACTGGGGAAAATGATTAACTATATTCAATTTGATATTTAATATTACAAATTTAGTCTTTTATCAATTATATTATATTATAATTATATTTAATTATATTATAATATGATTAAACATAGCAAATGAGCACTTAGGATTATTAATATCTATTAATACCCAAGCCTCCAGACTTCAGAGAAATTCCTCATCATGCTTTTATGAACCCAAATCTCCTGAATGTCGAAGTTCCAGAGAGGGTCCCACTCATATTGTAAAGTGATACAAATATAATTATTTATATCGATATTTGTTCAACCATTGGAGCGGGAAAGGGTAGGTTGGGGCCTTCGACCCTTCGTTTCTTGTTCATTCTACTACCCCAAACCTCCCGGAGTCCTGGAGTCCCGAATTCCCACAGCTCTGGAGTCTTGAACTCTTGAAGGGTCCACACTTCACGTGATTTCACATTAAATATTAAATTAAAAAGGCAAAGAGGGTTTTTACTTTATAATAACTCATTTAATATATATATATATATATATATATATATATATATA
>ML798585.1:282557-299500 GCA_009831015.1 Picea engelmannii | reverse complement strand
CACACACACACACACACACACACACACACACACACACACACACACACACATCCTTCCTTATAAGCATAGTGTTCTGAATGAAGCTTTCACTGAGATTTGTCATTTATAAGAATGCCTTCCTTCCAAGTTTCCTATGATTTTAATCAAACTCCCATTCACTTAATACCATTAAATAAACCTCATATAGGACATAACTTAATTAACATATATATGTGATGGAAATAATTTGAACATATATGAAATGGCTCTATATGACATGGAAAATGAAACTATTCCACACTATGGCAATGCTTTGGACTAAGAGATGCCCACATAAATTGGAAACACTAAATGACAAAATAGATGATAGGGGGGAGTAATTAAAAGTTCATGTTTTAATTTGATGGCACATACTACCAACCAAAAATTTCCAAACCAAGAACACACACAATAGATAGTGCAATGTAGCCATCCCAATCGAATGACTCCAGGGAGAGAAATAAACAACCTCTTTGGGATGCATATGACTCATACGACCTGTGTATGACCTACATATAGCTTCAAAATTATTTCAATCAACTTGTATGGACTATGGATGTCCCCCTAGGATGAATATTGGAAGCATATGATCATCCTACTAAAGAACATGTAGTGCAAGGCCTCAAGGGAAGCCTCTTTTCTATGTATGAGTTCAAAAAACAATGACGGGTAGTGAATGTTGAAGGAAGAAACTCAATTTCACTGGAAAATGAATCCAATAATCAACAAAATTGAAAGAACATAATTAACAACCCCCTAAAATATTGCAATAGATTAGTAATGGAAACCATTGAAATCTAATATAAAAATACACTAAACATAAGGGAGTAGAGAGATATTGGTGTTATTCAAATGTTAAAGAGAATGAAAATAAGAAGTAAATCATAGAGGTACAATATATAATGCAATTCTCACACCATTAAAACAATTAGGCATCCACTAAATTCATAGTAGCTTCCATTTAAATTCAGATGCAAACTAACATTAACAGAGAGAAAATCCATCACACATGAACACAATATTTAACCTAGAAACCCAAATGGGAAAACCAACATTTGAATGATTGCTCAGTTTTGTTTTGGCAATATTTGGTTACAATGAAGATAATATATCTATGTGCCTTCTCCTCTCTTTGGCCAACCAACAAGCAAAAAATCTCTCTGTGAGTAAAATTACAAGAATAAATAAGGAGAGCTCATGTAATGGGAAGGTCAACATGTCCGACCTTTAATTTCCCATTCCTCGGTTTTTATCTGTAGTGCCCCATTTGTTTTGACTTATTTGATAGATTGGACTTTATTATTTGAGGGCATTTTGTTTACAAAATGAACGGGTTTGTTGACTTGTGTCATGATGATAAAAATTAGACTATTTGACTATTAATATTGGCTTTAATAGATGTAATGCTAATTTTGAATGATTTTTTTTGAATGTTTATGTGAAACATGGATGGATAAAATGTACATTGATATGATGTAATCGATGTTATCATTTCATACAATCATGATACATTGAAATGCATATATTTTGGGTGCAATTATTTTCAGATGCTATTGATAGTTTGCCTAGTGCGATAGGGAAGTCATTGGTATACATATACGTGAGATTATGTCAATATTGTATGGAATCTGGATTGAGTTGGGATATGTTATGTGATTTATGGTATATTTTAATTTGTGAATATGGAACAATTTGATGTGTTGAATTAAGTGTGATCATGCATAGGGAATATGCTTACCGATTAGTCCACAAATGGATAAATGGGGTTGTATAGAAGTGTACATGGTATCATCAAGAGAGGAGGAACATCATTCATATTCCCCCTACTAACACTCCTTTTCGTGGCTTGGGTTGAAAAACTTGTGATGTTTTTACTTAGAGGTTGCATGTTGTCGTGAGGGTAGGACATGTATTTGGTCACTTACAAGGTATAGTTGAGGGGAATAAAATAAGGTGGAATCCTTATTCATTAGTGACCATTAGTCTCTCAACAAGGGAAACAAAGGTTGAGTTAATAAGGTCTCTATAGTTGCACCATTTCCTCCACCAAGAAAGTTGGATACTTGAAGGGCATGCATAAACATGTCACCCTTGGTACTTAATGAAAAGTAACTCTTGGAGGGCATGGAGAATAATGACACCCTTGGTATTGGTTATTAGTTGTTCAATATATTTTGAAATATGGTTGATTAAGCATGCATAAGATGATTGACTTAGCATGTGTTTTTTAATTTATTTGTGAAAAGTTAAAATGTTTGGTTGATTGATTAATTTATTGATCATATAGATTAGTGCATATCATAAAAATAGAAATAAAATAGCCCATTTAAAATAATTTGAAAATGTAACACCCCATATATTGGCCTTAGGTAGTTAGAACATTGTTGTTTACTCATCTTAGTAATTCAATGCTTAGCATTTGTTTGGGATTAGTTAGATTCAGTTAGATATTTGAAATGTGTGCATTTGGACCTATTTATGTGTTGCATGATATTAGTTTTACTGTATAATATGCTCATGATGATAATAGCTCTTTGATTTATTTAAACATGCAAATTAAAATGTGGAAATTGGCACATGAATAACAATTCAAGTTATGTTGTGAATGCATAACATATGCAAGGCATGTTAAGAATAAACATACATTTCTTAATTGAATGTAGATACAAATATGGATCATTATATGAAATTATGATGTATGTGCATGGATATGAGTTATTGGTGAACTAACCTACATGTTGATGAGCTATGTGATAGCCAAATCAATGTAGTGTTGAGGTAACTTGGATGTCGTAGACATTAAGAATATAGTGCATGCTATAAGTTATACTTATTATTTAATTTATGATTCAAAATAATGCTATGATATATGGTAAGTGTGTTTTGACAGGATGCACAACTTGCCCAGAGTGGTTGTTTGATGACATGACTCTAAGAACGATAGTTGCATAGTATGGCTTGATGTAGGGTGTTGAACCTAGTTCCATGAGAATTGGTGGAGGTATTGCCCACCGTTTATCTTCCAAAACCTAGAGTCGTGGGAGGGTTGTGTGAAGTCACACTCCCCTAGACGTGTGATGGTGACTGCTAGTTTCTTGCTTGGGGAAGCTTGGTCGAGATGTATGACACTTCCACTGACGAGTTATATCTGGAGTTAGGTCAATATAGTTGATGCTCCAGCTTATTCCAACACAGGAAAGGATAGGATGGAAGATGGAAGTAGGTTAGGAAGGAAGGATGATTCGATGTTAGTTGAGATTATGTCTTTGGAATTAGATGTGCCACTCTTGTTTCTCACTTGGTTCCAAAACACACTTTTTTTTATTCCCTTTTGATATTTTAAGTGTAATGATCAATTATGGATGAATTATTGTAGTTTTGTTAGTTAATGTTACTGAATGATGCAATTGTTGTCTTGCATGCCTTGGTGTGATCATATATGAACTATGCACTAGAGGTAGTGATTGATTATCATTAGCACATGCACAGACTATGTGTCTGCTAGCTACACACACATACCCTACACATGTACACTAGTAAAATTAATTAATGTATTCATTATTAAACTAGATTATTAATTATTTAATTGAATTGTTTAATGACCATGTAAATTATATTGCATACAAAAATATCTAGTAGCATTAAATAACTTCTTTTGACTTGATTGATAGTTGGTATGATGAATTAAATAACTATGGTGGGTTGTCATGTTCATTTTGGGGAAAATTTTCCAATTGCATTTATAATCTAGAATGAGAAGAAAGACTTTGCATTTTATTTATTGTTATTTATGCAAATCATTTATATTTTAGTTTTATTTTAACTTTTCCCAAAAAAATATAGATAAGGGAGTTTGATGGCTATTAATGAGGGTCGTTGAGGAGACTTGGTGAAGGGTGTATGGAAACTTGATAAATAGGAGAGGAGGTTGAGAGGTTGGAGAATGATTGGAAGATATATTCCTTGTGATGGACTTCTTCGAGCATATGTGCTTTGCTGGTTCTTAGAGTCACGAACATGGAGGGCCAAGAAAGGTTTCTTGGAGCTAGGAAGCCAACTAGGCTCCTAGTTGGCTGGGAGGATTCCATTGTTTCACTCTGGGCAAGTGGAAAAATAATGCTTCGAAACATCTTCCTACTACTAGTAGGACTACATTGCAAATGGTCATCTTCAACAGACCACGGAGGAGGTATGTTTTTAGTATGAATTTGTTATATTTTAGATATTCCATTTAAAGAGTAAGATTTTGTTCCATCAATTCTTTTAATGTATGTATGTATCAATTAGCATAAAATTTGTTTTATAGCATCTTATAGAGAGGTGTTACATTTGTTATTAGATCCAAGGGCTCAAGCGCTAGGACCAAAGGGGCCATGATCTTTGTGTATACTACGCTAATCAATACTATTGGGATTTCATATTTATGAGAAAGTAGAAAGTAGATTTCATATTTATGAGAAAGTAGATGTTCGTTAAAAATTGTTAAGTCGATGTGTAAGCATACCCGTTAGACTGAAGATATGGCATGTTAACAACCCCACTCAAAACCCTCAACATCTTCCACATCCCGGTAATTATGTTCTCATTCAAGCTTTCCATGTCAGTAGTGTTATCATTATAAAACACCATTTAAGCCCCATGTCAATTATGCACACAACCATGTCATTCAATTCAGTATGGAGGCGTGGAAGCAATGACCTATCTATGATTTTCTCTAATGAGATGGCCTCTTTCTAACTACAAGAATCATCTAAGCGGGTGAAAATCAATATTGGTTGTGTGCACGTTATGAATATTTGTAAACTATGGCTTTATCAATCCTAATAATTATGAGAAAATTTCTTGTAAATTCAAGTCAATATATGATTTGTGCCAATATCTCACACATTTTCACATTTCAATCACTCATCAAAACTTTCTTATCTTCTTCCCATATTCAATACCATTATTCAACCTTTAAAAGTTGGAGTGTGGAATAGAGAACTTGAAGTGCACATTATAATTAAATTTATTTTAACCATACAAGTCCATTTTTTCATCTTGAACATTTTTGTTTTGCATCTTTAGGAGCCTCCTGCTCCTATATAAATACTAGATACTATCTGGTATTTACTAAATGTCACCATATCATAAGTCCTTCTCATGCTGTCTAACTTCTGCAAGTCAAGGCATAAGTTCTTTCTTCCGAGACCTGTAAACTTACTTACAATATGCTTTCTAAGATATGTCACTTAGCCAATCAATCGGTAACAATAATCGGTAATCAAATAAAACTATATCATGATTTCTATCAGAGTAGTACACATCTTTTCTTAAGCAAAATTTGTTCAACCATGTACACATATGAAACCCTAATCATGAATAAGACTTTTGAACTCTTTTTCACTCTAGCTATGAAATTACCAAATTTTCCCTTACTATCATAGCTAAACACATACCTTTGTCACTCTCATGAGTGATCATACCTGAAATAAATATTTTATCTCTTTCTTTATCCTCTTCTTTGATACTTCCTTCATAAATCTGCATAGACACTGAAATAAAATGAGGTTAATTAACATTCTCACACAAATCTAACTTGTAATGATAAAGTATTAAAGTAAATAAGATACTAACAATAAACATGAATACTTATCTTTTGTTTTTGTGTGGGGAGGCTCCACAGACTCCACCATTTTCTATCTTTCTTCAGATCAACTATCTTCAACTTAAAGTACATATTTCTCAATTTCTACTAAATATTTCTTTGAGGGAGGATATTCCTCTTCCTTTGCTAGATGTGCTTGATGCTTTCTTTTCACTTTTCCTTGAGGACAATCATAGGAAAAGTGTCCCAACTTTGGACAATTGTAGCATCTGATCTTTGAAACATCTTTATTCTTATCTAGAACTCTTACAAAGTTAGCTTCTTTATTGTTCTTCCTGAAGGAACTTCTTATGTTCTTCTGAACTGTAAGAGCTTCCTCTTCGTCAACAATTAATCTCTTCTATTGATCTGCAAGTCTAGATTCTTCGTGTGTGCAATCTGCCCATAACTTATCAAACTTGGGTAACTTGCTTCTTGCACACACTCCTTGTACAAAAGGAATCCAAAATGTTGGAAACCCATTTAGGGTTATCGTTACAAGCTCTTTGTCATTAATGACATCTCCAATAGTTGCAAGTTGATCTCTAATTTGAGAAACTCTCATAAGATAGGATGAGACAAATTTCAAGTTTTCCATCTTCATATTACGAAGATGATTTCTTAAGGCAGGATTCCGGCTAATGTCTTTTCTTTCATATAACCTGCTGAGTGCTTCATACATTTGCCTTACTGTGTGTAGTTCGAATATATGAATCTGACATGATTCTCTTTTCTTTCTTTTCATTCTTCTTGTGCTTGGTATTTTTCTCTTCTTCCTCTGGTTCTGGTATATCCACAGTAACATGTTCTAGGAGATCATTCTCGTCTAGAATCATCTGCAACCTATGCTTCCAAGATCTGAAGTTTCCAGATCCTTCCAGCCTATCTTCTACCCTCATACCGGTAGCCATTCTTTCTTGCAGTAGAAACCCTAGTCCTCCGAGCTATAGAAATAATAGAAGAAACAAATTTCTTAGATCTAAAAACTGAACTCACCAAAAGATGTGCTGGACTGAGGCGAGTATGCTGGTATAGACAGTTTCTGAAAATTCCAATTTCTGACGCTTGAAACTGGACCTGCGAAATTCTGGATTGCAACTTCTAGTTTTTTGGTACTTCTGGTTTCCTGGTACTTCTGGTTTTCTGGTATTTCTGGTACTGGTGAAAACTAGGGTTTCACTTTCTGGAAGTTCTATCCAATGAAAAGGTGTGCTGAAGGTGTCAATGAGTTCCTTAGGCTAGGGTGCACTTTTCTAGATGATCTTTGGGATGAAATTCCTCTTTAATAAAAAGCCCTAATTTTCTTGTACGACAACAATGACGTTTTTCTTTTTCCTGTGAAAGATGATCTCTTCAACTTAGCTCTGATACCATGTTAAGGTTTAAGCTATTATTGGGTTTCTTTTCAATTTAATAGATAACCATAACATAGATATGATCACTGAGAGAAACACAATCACAAGACTACACAAGCATTTATCCTAGGAAACCCTCAAGGGGAAGAAAACCCAACAAAATTTCTTTAATATAGATTCAATAACCAAGTACCATAACCAATCCAATGCCAAGACAATAAACCAAACACTAGAGAATATCCTTTCCCAAGCAATGCACCTCTCTCTCTTCCTTCTTCCGGCAAATGGTAACTGCATCTTCCTTCAATACTTGCTCACTAGATGAATGAGTTGAGTGAGTGAACAAATGCATGGCTGGCTTCCTTTATTTATACAAATTGGCAAGCGCTGAAATGAGATGTCTCTTCATTGACAGGGATGACTTGTCTTTCTGGGTGGTTAGAACCACTTTAATTTGTCTAGGGGCTGAATTCTTAATTTGCATATTACAATTAGGATTTGACCAATCCACAAAAGGGGATTTGGTCAATTACAATGCCTGACTTGATCAATCCACAAAAGGGGATTGATCTAAGGAATAATAAATCAATAATAAATAGAATACTCTTTGCAGTTACAATATTTCAACATTTTCTTGTGCTCATGGCTATCACCTGTGACCCTTGACAACTTCATGTGATAACAGATGGGAAGAAAATTCTCTTTCAGGGTCAAAGCCTCTGAAGGTTTCATCTTATATCAAATGGAATGAATTTAATGATTCAATAGTTTTAGCCAAATGTGTTAGGCTTCTAATTGAGATATCAACAACATGAAAATGTAAGGAAATAAACCGCCACTTCCTCTTTTTATCAAATAAGGAAGACCAATCTTGTATTGTCTACAAACTTCAACAACGAAATATATGGTGAAGGCACTAGATACATTGGGCATACCACTTGTGAGGATTGCTCCATCTATAATGGTGATGGGGTTTCTATTCCACCATTCTCATGTCCCTACAATGGAAGGACAATAAACAACATGTCATTCATATCAAGAGGAAGAAAGATGCGATGGGAATTCTATTGGTTTTCTTTCGATAGTGAAGATCACCATATTTAGTTGACTCTATTGAATGGAAGCATGGCCTATCCCTCTTCGAGCCATCCTCTACCGTAAATTGTTTTCTTTCATTATTTTTTTGGATCTCGAATCTTTTATTTTTCATGATGGACATATGGTTAAGGAGCATGGAACTCTAATTAATTGCCTTGCCATTTCCCCCCATTGATGGAACATAATGAGTACGTAGCCTAGGCGATGTAGAGATATTAATGTCTTCAACTGAATATAAGGTAGTCTCTAAAGGACTAATTGCCCCCATGCCCTCCAACCCATACCGAAAAACCGAGGAGATAAATACCTCACTTGTTCAACTCCAACATTCTCAATTGAATCACCCAAATCTTCTTTTTTGGCACGAGAGGAAAAAAAAGAAAAGAGAAGTGCATGGGATACAACTATTCTTCTCCCTTACAGAGATCTCGTTTTGGTTTTCAAGCAGGGGATCAAAACCAATAGAGTAATCATTAACTACGAGTGTTATTGGAATAATGCGTGGAAGTAAAGGTGAATAAAATCTCCCTTTGGTAGGCATATCCTTCTTTTGGTAAGGTGTATTCCTGACCATCCTCTATGGGAACCATGTAACAAAGCAAAGGATTACTACGACGAACTAAGCCAAACATTCCCTATCTAGAATTATGAAGTTGAAGATGCATTTTGATGACTAGCACTTTTATTATGTATCTAATTCATATTAAATGGTGACTACTTTCAGTTTTCCGAAGATGCATTTTATGGAATTTTGAAATGCAGAAGAGAAGCTCAAGAAGAGGGTAATCATTATATGTTACAATACCTAAGATCACTAGAAGGGGAGTTGTCAATAGACAGAAGTAAGCTTTATTTTGGAGGGGAGCATGAACAAAATCCTTATGAACCCTTAAAAGGTTTTGGAATATGCCATTCTTCCTCTTTTTGATTTCTTTTTCATTGTGAGACACTCATGCCAAGAACTATTCTTCATGTTCATATGAAGAAAACTCTGTAGGATACTCATGCCAAGACCTTCATACGTAGGCAACTCTATAGGAGACATATCTGCATTTGTTTAGTTCTCGTTTCCTTCCCAGTTTCCACCTCAACCATTATTCCACCTAGTGAAGAAGCACAAGCTCATAGACTACTTGTCAAGGTGTTACTAGCTTTGTTTATGAGTAAACTAAAACTATTGTGACAATTTTCTACACAGACAACCAATACAATTTTATGGAGCTCCAATTTTCACCATGAAAATTATTAAACAATATCTCTCCATATGCTTTATATAAAAAATAGTTTATACACACTTGTGTTTTGGATTTAATATTACATTAAAAAAAAAAAAATTAGAACAAGTTTAATCATAATTTTAGCTAACTTAGTTTTAGAAGATTGTATATTGTATTTTATTTGTATCTTAAACAACTAATGTTTAGAAATTGTATATTATATTTTATTTGTATCTTAAACAATTAATGTCATAAATATGAGGATTGAAGTTTACAACTCCCAATATATTTGTTGATGGCGTGGACTAGCTTGGGAATAAAATCACTTAAAAGCAAAGTGAACCATCTTTAATTATTTAATATTTTTCAATGTGAAGAAAAAGAAAAAGAAAAGTTTATATTTAACATAAATATTTTATAAGTGAACCATCTTCCCTGCATTGCCAATTCAATATAAACAATAATTAAGTAACGTGCCTTCTCCATATGCAAATCCCTTACCTTACGTTCCGAATGTCTACTTTTGGTTAGTGGTGAATTTATTGTGTCAAATTGCAAATTCTATATATTCCAAAATTTTGGTTAATTGCTTATCTATTTATACAACTTGTCTTGGTTCTCTCTTGACAAGGAATAGGTATAAATTGTATAAATTTGATGGACACTTCTATCCGTTAAATAAACTTAGTAAACTTTTTATGGTGAAAGTAAATTTTTTATGACTGTTTTTTTTAATTGCTCTTTATAAGAGGTTTTATATTTATTTTTATTGGTAGTTTTAATTATTTTTTTATTATTATTATGAATACAAGAGCATGATATTAATAAAATTATAATTTTCAAGAATTTAAACAATAAACACAACTTGTCTTGGTTCTCTATTAACAAGGTATAGGTATAAATTGTATAAATTTGATGGACACTCCTATCCGTTAAATAAACTTTTTATAATTAAAGTAAATTTTTTTATGATTGTTTTTTTTAATTGCTCTTCACAAAAGGTTTTATATTTATTTTTATTAGTAATTTTTAAATTTTTTATATTTATGTTTATTGGTAGTTTTTAAATTATTTTTTTATGAATACAAGAGCATCATGATATTATAAAATCATAATTTCCAAGAATTTAAACAATAAATACATGATAAAAAAATAAAAAACTACAACTGCAATTTTATACTAAATATCCATGAGTCTTACTTCTTTAATTTGGGTAGTGTTTCCTATATTTTCTTCCCTTTGAACCTTTAATTTTCATCCTACATGATTGTAGGATGCTATCGAGATAGGCTTTTTCCAGGACGTCCAAACACTCACTGGATGCAATCTGTGCACTCAAATTTATAACTCTCAATCTTTTCTTCCCTTTCAGCTTTCAAGCTTCAGCCTATGCGATCATCCATGGAGATGGAATCTTTCTAGCATGCCCAAACACTCCCTGTAACGAGTGAGCATGATGCCTAGCTTTTAGATGTTTTACTAGTTTACATGACAAATCAAATTTCTAATTCTTGGAACTATTACTTATCTCGGAGTTTGCATGATGTGATCAATGATGGAGATGGGTTTTTTCCAGCACGCCTAAAGATCCTGAGTGTAAATCCTCCAGTGTGAGTGTACCAAAAAAGCTTATAACGTTTAAATTTAGATTAAGTTTTTGCATGCCCTAAATCTCTCAGAAATTGTTAGATCCTTAGATTTTTCTGATTATTTCTATATAATCCAAGTATTCCATGAATTTTTCAGCATACTAAATCCATTTCTACATTCAGAAATTTATTTTAGACAACAAAAATATTGATTTAGTATAAATTTATATTATCAGATTCCAATTAAAAAATCATCATATAAACAAAACCCTAATTTTTTTTTTTTTTTTCATGACACTGAAATGCTCCAATGCTCCAGCGCCGCACCTGAAGATATCTGGTGACGGGATTACAGGTCACTACATATTTTTGTATGTCACTTACATGCTCCAGCGCCGCACAGTAAGGGATGTGGTGACAGGATTACACGTACTACATATTTTTGTATGGCACTGATGCTCCAGCGGCCTCACCGGCAATAAACGTGGATTCTCTCAAATCATAAAATAAACAGGGGTGACACTGCATAAACTAATAATGCAAATCGCAGGAAAAAAAATAGCGTTGCGGGTCTTTGTCAAAATTAACAGAACGCTGGCAAAGCTATGAGACCTATATATATATATATATATATGAAAAGGCTGATTTTCACATAGGAGTGTTGCTTAAGACTTTTTCTAAGAAGAATGGTTGAATAGTCAGTGCCCAAGATGCTTCAAATATACATATAATACTTAAATTCACTTATTCATAACTTGAATCTTATAAACTTTTCAGAATCCAAGACGAATATGGATGGCGACCCGTTTATTTTGGATCTTCCTTTGACCTTCTTGTTGTACGTAAGAGGTCCGCACGTGTCACTGGAGTAAGGATTCACCTGTCAATATAATAGTGAGCCTTTTACAATAAAGTCTAAACTTCGCATGAAAACAAATCGTCCAATTCTCAACAGAAGCAAATTGCGCACGAGGAATCGTCCAGTTAAAGGAATCATTGAGTTATGAAGCTGGAATGACATGCCCTTTTTCATTGTTTAAGCATTTTTATACAGAATTTTAATGAAGGTTCGAAACACTTCTGCCTGGGCAATTTCCACGGCATTCAGGAGCGCATGTCATGGGCCAAGCACTTGCGCATGTCATGGGCCAAACACTTGCACATGCAGGGCTTTCGCCCAATGTCTGGTCTTGGTAATTCTTCTCCTTCCCTGCTCATTCACTCCATAGGCAGGGGCTTGGCCTTTGTAATTCTTCTCCTTCACCTAAAAGACAGGGACTTGCTGTTTTGCAATTTTTTTTTTCATATCTTTAAATGGATCTCCTCTCAAAATAAACTTGTATTTATATTTTAAATTTTTTATAAATTTCATAATTTTTATGATAAAATTATTTTATAGAAATGTTTGTATATATTTTTATTTTTATATGATAATGAAGAAGATGATTAACATCTATTCAAATCAAACTGATCTATTAAATCTTAAGAAGGTAAGAGATTACT
This sequence comes from Picea engelmannii, assembly GCA_009831015.1. Classification (NCBI taxonomy): domain Eukaryota; kingdom Viridiplantae; phylum Streptophyta; class Pinopsida; order Pinales; family Pinaceae; genus Picea; species Picea engelmannii. Next base: position 287,094 of record ML798585.1, on the reverse strand, counting down.
TTGAACTATTTAGAATTTTATTTCCGTGCTGGAAAAACATTAAAACAAGTGTTCTAAAGTCACTATAATTTTGTTGAGTTAAAGGTTAGGAAGATTGATAGTGTGACAAATATTTTGAAATTGAGATATAATCCGGGTATATGCTGGACATTTTAAAAGAAATTGTTTTTCATCTTCAATCCTTTTAGTGTCACAAAAGTGACATAATCTTTTATTCCACAGCTTTTTGGGAATTGACCAACATCCAGTTTCACAATATAACTCATGAAAATTTGTTCTTATTTTAAGAATACTTATTTTCTTCTTTATACATAATATTCAAATATTTATATTTTCTTCTTCATACATCACCCACTTCCTATATCACCAACATCACAAAATATTTACCACAAGATTATATAGTTCCTAATTAATATTATCCATTAGATAAGATTTTTCATAATTTTGAATTAATTCAAATTATCCAAAATTTACTTTAAAAACTTTGAACTTTAATATCACCCAATTTCTATTAAATTTATTACAAATGAGAACATTATTATATTAATATAAAAGAAAAATTTATTACAAGATTATTTGATTCCTCACTAAATGCTATTAATACAAGACTAAGACTATATAGTTATATTTAATTACAAAAAAATTATGAGTATGTTAATTAAGATTTATTATGATTCTAATAAGGTTTAAGATTTATAACAAATCTAACCAGATCACCTCACTTCAATTAAATTTACTACAAATTTGATGAGAACATTATTATATCAATAGAAAAGAAAATTTTGTTACAAAATTACTTGATTCCTACTAAATGTTACTAATACAAGACTACACAGCCACATTTAACACTATATTTAAAAAAAAACTTTGAATACCTTATTAATCAAGATTTGTTACAATTCTAATAATAATTGAGATTTATTACAAATCTAAGGAAAATGGGAAGAGTTATTTTTAGAATTGACAATGCTAAGAATTATTTTTATATGGTGAAATAATATTTTAAAAATTTTGTTTAATTGAAAATTTGTTATAAATTTTAAATTTTTAAATGAATTTAAAATTTAAATTATTAATTTGATTATAATTTTAGATGAATAAAAGTTTTCATTTTCTATATCACTAAATAAAAAAAATTGAAAATTTAATCATAAAAAACTTTCACTTTCTAAATTGTCAAATTGAGAATGTGATATACTTAAGATGAATAAAAGCTGCCATTTTATCTATTACAAGATTTTTAAAAACAAACAAATTTATATTTATTAAAATGATGAATATTTTATTTTAACAAAATATGAAGAAATATTATGAGTTGATTTTTAGTAAATTTATTATTAAATCGATTCGATAAGTCTTTGTTTTCTTTCAAATTTAAGGAAACAGATTTATAGAGTAAAACTTTCCAATTTAAGGAAACAGATTAATAAAGTAAAACTATCACATAAGAAAGTAGATCATTTCAAATTTTTTACATAGCATTGATGAGTCAAACACTTTTATGATAACAATCAATGAATGATGATTATCCTTATTACCACCAGTTGACAAATACCAATAACAGTTGACAAATTGACAACTATATTATGATGAATTTTAACACTTGTTTAAAAAGAAAAAAGCCTATCTCAAATTTCAATGAATGATGATTATCCTTATTACCACCAGTTGATAAATACCAATAACAGTTGACCAATTGACAATTGCATTATGATGAATTTAACACTTGTTTAAAAAGAAAAAGACATATCTCAAATTTCAATGAAGGATGATTATACTTATTACCACCAGTTGACAAATACCAATAACAGTTCACAAATTGACAACTGCATTATGATGAATATTAACACTTGTTTAAAAAGAAAAAAGCCTATCTCAAATTGTGACTCTGACTTGCTTGAGAAGGGGATTGAATTATGATGAATATTAACACTTGTTTAAAAAATAAAAAAGCCTATCTCAAATTGTGACTCTGACTTGCTTGAGAAGGGGGATTGAAGATCATGGTGATAATGAAGTCTCCCGAATTTCGCCCCAAGTTTCGTCATGAGCCTTATCCACCCACTATATTTATTTCAAAACCTTTTTGTCAGCTTCTCCAGAGGATGAGAGACCGACCCATTATTTGACACACAGGCTCCTATTCTTTAAAAATCGAGTTCCAAGATGCTTCGCCAGGATCTGAAAGACGTAGAATCAACCCCTAGTCCTTGGCCCTGAAGTCAAGACCGCCATACACGTTTTATAATATCCAGACTTTGTTTTCATTAGGTTCGTTTCCGAATCTCTCAACACATGGACGTACAGTACTCTCCACGAATTCAATTGCTGAATTCATTATTTAAGCAAGTGCATACCCAATTATCCCCACGATGGGGTTTAGTTGTGTAGTGGTAGAGATTCGATTCTCAGTGCATTTTTGTAAGGGATAGAACTTTCGATCCAAAACAAATTTCGGTGGCTCCTATTTGGTGCACTGGTGAAGATGATGGAGGGGAAGGAGGTGTTCGATTTGGCCAAAAGAGTGGTTATGGGAAGATGGTTTGTAGTATTTGTGTCGTTCCTTATTATGTCATGTGCCGGTGGCACTTACATATTTGGGGTCTACTCACAAGCAATAAAAACTTCCATGGGCTATGATCAGAGCACATTGGATACCTTGGGATTTTTCAAGGATCTCGGTGCTAATGTTGGGATTGTTTCAGGTCTTGTTAATGAAGTCTGTCCTCCATGGGTTGTTCTTGGAGTTGGAGCTATCATGAATATTTTTGGGTATTCATTGGTATGGTTGTCTGTCACCAGACGAATTGCCAAGCCGAAGTTATGGCAGATGTACGTGTATATGACCATCGGAGCTAATTCGCAGACATTTGCCAACACAGGATCTCTGGTTACCTGTGTCAAGAATTTCCCTCAGAGCCGAGGAGTTGTGTTAGGGATTCTCAAAGGATTTGTGGGTTTGAGTGGAGCAATTTTCACTCAGATATATCATGCAGTTTATGGGAATAGTGCCAGTGGATCTGCTGGTGTGATTCTGCTTCTTGGCTACTTGCCCACTGCTGTTTCCCTAATTGTCATGTTTATAGTTCGTCCTACAAAAGAGACCACGGAAAAAAATGAGCTGAAGCGATTCTATCATTTTCTCTACATAGCTCTAGGATTAGCGGGCTTTCTTATGGTTTTAATTGTAATCGAGAATATGTCAAAGAATTTCCCGAATGCAGGCTACAGAATTGTTGTTGCCGTTATCGTGGTTTTCCTTTCGCTTCCTCTTGTGGTGATTGCTAAGGCAGAGATGGACAAAAAGAAGCAGCAACAGATATCCACCGAGAGCTCAACCTCAACGGTAGAAATTGAAGCTGCGGATCATGCCAAAATCACTTTCCTTACAAAAGAAAATGAAGAGAAGAAGGATCCTCAGCATTACTCAGAGATCAATGAAGGACAATTGTTGAGCAGCACAGAGTATATTACTAATCATAGCAATGAAGTGAGAGTGAGAGCTTCTGTTGTATCCCGTATTGTGAAATTCTTCAAAAGCCCCCAAAGAGGAGACGACTTCACAATTCCTCAAGCTCTAGTAAGCATCGATATGCTGATTCTGTTTTTAGCCACTACTTGTGGGATTGGATCAACTCTGACCGCCATTGATAATATGGGACAGATTGGGAAAGCTCTTGGATATACCGACACGAATATAAGCACCTTTGTTGCGCTTATTAGCATATGGAATTTTCTAGGCCGTGTTGTTGCTGGTTTTTTATCAGAAATCCTTCTCCAGAAGTATAGATTTCCCAGGCCTCTGATGTTGACAATAGTTATGCTTATTGCTTGTGTTGGGCATATTTTCATAGCCTTCGCTCTTCCGGGTTCACTGTACGTAGCGTCCATTATAATTGGACTGTGTTTTGGAGCTCAATGGCCTGTAATGTATGCTGCCATCTCAGAATTATTTGGTCTGAAGTATTATGCCACTCTTTATAATTTTGGAGCGGTTGCGAGCCCCTTGGGATCTTATCTTCTGTCTGTGAGAGTTGTGGGACACTTATACGACCAAGAGACAAGAAATCAGTGTAGTGCTCTTGGGACTTGTTCGTCTCAGAGCGCGCTTACTTGCCTTGGGCATAAATGTTTTCGGCTTTCGTTTATCATCATGACCCTCGTGACCGTTTTTGGAGCTCTAATTTCGTTCGTTCTTGTGTTGAGAACAAGGCAATTCTACAAAGGTGATATATATGCCAAATTTAAAGAGCCAGAGAACACAGCATCCCATATTATCCAGAAAGTGGAACATGATAATCATAGGAATGTGTAGATTGCCAATATTGAAAGTTCAGAGAGCAGCAATATAGCTAATAAGGGGCATAAAAATTGTGAAAGATTCTTTTAGAATGTCCCAAGAAAAGGCATGAGGTCACAGCTGGTTTAAGCATGTTTATTTGTCCATGGTGTAGATTTGTTGGTAACAGAGCCCTGTTGCGAACATTGACACAAACAAATTCGGAGGTTGGAACCGACTGAAATTTTAAAATGCTCA
>ML798585.1:226804-266658 GCA_009831015.1 Picea engelmannii | reverse complement strand
TTTATTTCATGCTCCTTTAGTTTTATGGACTCATAACAAATTACATGTCTATTTTGTGTAAGGACTCAACCAATCCCTTCCTTGCATGCATCTGTAACAAATTCCTCATCTAGATCTGTAAATTTTAAAATGAGAGCAATGGTTAATAAATCCTTTAAGCGCTAAAAATTTTCTTCACACTTGGCACTCCATTCAAATTTTAATCCATTCTTTTGAAAATATGTTATTGGGTCTGCAATCTTGGAGAATCCTACAAGGAATATCTTGTAATAACTATCTAGACCCATAAATGATCTAACCTCTTAAATGTTTGTTGGAATTGGCCAACTTTTGATTGCTTCAATATTTTTTGGATCCACTTCTATGCCATTTTCTGAAACAATGTGACCCAAATAATGGATTTTCTTTTGATAAAAAGTGCATTTACTCATCTTGGCATACAATCGGTGCTCTCTCAACATTTGTAGAACCATCCTCAAATGTTTCTCATTCTCCTCCTCTATCTTGGAATAGATAAGACTATCATCCAAGAAAACAATGACAAAATTGTCCAGGAAATATCTTAACACCCCATTCATCAAACACATAAATGTCGTGGGCCCATTTATCAACCCAAATGGAACCACCACAAATTCAGTGTCCATAGCTTGTCCAAAAGGCTATTTTGATAGTATCTTATTTTCTTATTCTCACTTGATGATAACCTGACCTCAAATAAATCTTGGAAAACATATTTGCTCCCTTCAACTAATAAAAAATACTATCAATCCTTGGAAAAGGATATGTGTTCTTGACTGTAATCTTGTTCAATTGTATAAATTCAATACACAACCTCAATGTTCCACATTTTTTCTTGACAAAAAAAATTGGGGCACCCAAAGGAGAAACACTTGGGCATATGTACCCCTCCTTCAACAACTCTTCTAGCTGCATTTGCAATTATTTTAGCTTTGGTGTGTTCATTTTGTAGGGAGTTTTTCACACTAGGGAAAATCCAAACATTAAATAGATAGATAAATCAATGTCCCTCTTTGGTGGAAATCTTGACATCTCCCACAATACATATTCATACTCTTTCAAGATCGGATCATATTCAAGAATTTTCTCCTTATCCTTCATTGGCTCTTCCATATGGGATGCATATATCTAGCACCATTTTCTAAAAATTCTTTTCAGCTACAATGCTACAATCTCTCGGAAAGATATATCCCTTGGAATACCTTGCACTATCATTGAATTCCCTTCCTCATGACGACATGTGAAATCCTTGTTATAACAATCTAAGACAACATGATGCTTTTCTATCCCATCCATACCAATCAAGCAATCATAAGACCCAAGCGATATGATGTTCAAATCTCCCTTAGTGTTGACTCCATTCATGTTTACTAGGAAATCATTAACAAGACCATTGATTCTTCTCTTGGTTCCAATAGCTATATGAACTAACCAATACTTTTCATGCTTACATTTCTTTAATTTAAATCTTTCAACTAGATTTGGATCTATATAGCTATGACTATCTCCAGAATAAATTAAAATAGCTATGGGTTGATTATCAATCTTACCTTCCACTTCAATCATATGGGATTGATAGTCTGTGTGTCTATTGTCCAAGGATGCATAGATCCTTGGCATGCTTATACAAATGTTGTATACTATCTCCTCCTCCTTGCTGCTATGCATAGTCCTCATCTTATTTCCCTAGTGAGGACAATCTTTATCCATGTAATCTCCTGCACATCCCCAACACTTTATGGGTTTCTATCTTAGCCTCTTTCCCAAGGAATATGTCATTTTCTATTCACCTTGAGAAGATTTCCCTTGTTGATATGCTTGAGATCTATTCTTGATGAAAGGTGGCTTGAATCCTTTCTTGCATCGATCCATCTTGCATTTATTCTTATCATCCTAGGCCTTTTGGAAAGTCGGCCTTATTCTATTCTTCTCATACAAAACTTATATTTTCTTATGGATTCTTCCAAATTTTTGGGCTCATGAAATTGAATTTTATCCTTGTATATGGATGGAAGTACACTCAGGAACCTCTAAAGTTTTACCTTCTCATCCCTGATGAATCCCACATACCTGAGAAGTTCCAAGAATTTCCTATCATATTCATCCATGGTCATGTTCCCAAGTTTGATTTAAAAGAAATATTGCATCTGCTTGTCATAATATTTCTCTAACAAGTATTGCTACTGAAAATATTTCTTGAACTACTTCCAAAAAATTCTCTTCTCATCAAGGTTCTTAGCCTGCTTAAGCCGATCCACCACATAGATTCATTTCCTTGAAGATAGTATGTTACAATTCTAGCTTCTACATTTGATGGGTAATCATGCAATTAGAAATATTTCCTCATTCGCAAAAACCATGATTGTGCATCTTCTTACTTACTATTCTATCCATTAAATGATGGTGGTTTGATCTTCCTGAGCTCCCCTTGCAATCTATCTGGCCCATGTCTCCTCCTATGATGTTTGATAGGGGACATGCTTGGGCTGCTTTCCAACCTTGAATGTGCATATGTTTTTTTGTTCGAGTGCCCTACTCTTTCTCTTATCCCAATAATACCTGAAATCATAAGTAGGAGTTAGCACCATCAACCAATCCTAGGAAATGTGGATGCTAATGATGTCTTCTAGTACTTTTGGATTGTCTAGATCGTCCATGATCATCCCTCCTAGCATGAAATCTGGATGTTTCTACTTGCCTTTCACTAGCGACTTGTTTTGTGGTAGAATCTTTATTGAATTGATTTTGTAGCATATTCAGGCTCTCTAGTATTTCCTCGTGATATTTCATGATCCTTTCATTATCATACCTATATCTCTGCACTTCTCTTTGTAGGCTTCTCATAGTCACAGGCTCATGCCTGCCTCTTTTTTTATTAAACTCCATCTTATCCTTTCCTATGATGACATGAAGACCTCTGATATCCTCCTCATGGTTGTAAGATCCTTTGTTATCTTCTATATCTCTATTTCTCATATAGGAACTATAGTATTCTTTCTTGTACCTATATTCTGTAAGAATGTGCATGCAACAATTGTTGTTATAACTAAGCATAATGCAAAATATTTATTAATTAGATTACATGTCATTCTTCATTTCAAATTATAAAGAAAAAAATGCACTAATCCAAATTTTGGGTTGATAGATGGCTTCTCCTCCTCAAGGCCTTTCTAGCGACTATTATTTGCTCAAAACTGAGCTCTGATCTAAAAGTTGTGGTCTAAGGAAGTTTAGACGGTTTTCTCATTTTTTTGATTTTTTTTTTAAAAAAAATTAAGCCATGTATCTACAAGTGTCTTATTTCTCTTCTTGTACAATTTTGTGTACTCAGATTCCAAATATGGTTCCATGGTTGTCTTCTATGGTCCATGGGATTCCCACATATTGCTCTTGTGCCCCAAACGAACCTTTGAGCAATGAGTTATGCCCTTTGGAAGTAAACTGGTGCTGAAAATATACCCTCTATAGTTTCAACTATAAATTTCTCATATGATCTTCATTTTTCACCCCGAACAACTCAATGGAAACCTTTCACTGGGTTCTTTCATTTAAGCTACAAAAACTATGTCTACCAAAGTTACACACAATGCTTGGGGTTTTCCACCCCCTAAAAATGTTGTTTAGGGCCTCAAAATGCTCCTACAAGTTCATGATCTTCAAAATCCGAAAACTTTCGTAGAACATTGACTATTTTACTGTTATAAAATTCTTTTAATTTGATCCGTTGATATGAAAATTGGGAGTAATCCTAGTCATCAATCCTCTAAACCTCTCCCAAGCCCGTGGATGAATCTCCACCTCTGATTTCCAACTTGAAGTAATTTGGACCATTGATTTTCTAACACCCCATCAGTGATCGACGATCGACAATTTCCTTGGTAAACCAAACTTGTTCAAATTTTTTTATAAACCCCAATCATCAATGATCAACGATTAGAAATTTCTCGGTGAACCAAACTTACTTGTGAATTTTTTTGAACCCCGATCATCGACGATCGACGATTTTCCTTCACAATCTAAACTTGTTCACAAAATTTCATGAACTACGATCATTGACGATCAACCATCTCTCTTGGAAAATGAATTTTTTCCATGAATTTCACTGAACCTCGATCATTGGTGATTGATCATTTAGTGGTTGTCGTGGAAACTAGGCTGACGTGGCATGACACTTGGATGTTGAAATAGAATGACACACTGATATTGACATGGCATGACACGTTATCCTCCCCTTTTCCCTTCATCAATGATTGGAAAATTCTTTTGGGAGATGAAACAATTTGTTGATTTCACCGACCTGACCATCAACGATCGACCATTTCTCTTGGTCCATCGAAACACTTTTCTGATTTTTCTAACCCAACCATCAGTGATCGATGATTTGTTTTGGTTGAACCAAACACTTTTATCATTTCGCTAACCCGACCATTGACGATTGATGATTTCTTTTGGCTGAACCAAACACTTAGAAAATTTCCACCATAATACATGATGAATCTGGTCCATCGATATTCATGTCAAAATTATCTTGGCCATTGATCCACCACACCTCACCCATCTCTGTCGATGAATCTCGACCATTGATTTGATCTATTTTCTAACCCTAAAAGAAAATCTCGACCGCCAATCTACTCCATTTGACAAACTCTGAAAGCAAATCTTGATTGTCGATCTACTCCATTTCCTTAACTGTGAAAATGAATCATGGTCGTTGATTCTTTAACTTTGCCAATTTGTGATTTATGAATCTTGGGTGTCAATTCTCTTATTTTTTTAAAAATCTGAAAAGCTTATAAGTTTTTGGTCAATCTACAATTAATTTAGGTCATTGATCTCAAAATCAAACATGATCTTGACCATTGATTCATCAAACTTTCTCAACTTCTTCAGCCACCATTGAAACATAAATTTTGATCTTCTAGGTTGAATCCAACTTTTCAACTTGCACATTGACACCCTTGATCATCTTTTAGATGGTTTTGTGGGCAATTTCGACCTGCATGGTCATGATTTTTAGGGATCTCACTTTGATTTCACAATTTTTCCCCAATTCTACACGAATTGAAACTTCACCACAATGAATATACTCAATATTCATGTTGATCATGGCCCATACAAGCCCGGTGTTGCAACCAGAGATTTGATACTACTATGTAATGCACCCAACCCCAAGTTGGGTCATGCCACTGCTAAAACGACCAGTTAAATTTTTTTATACCATTTTTTTTGGCGGGATTGACACTCAAGTACATGACATTCAAGCTCATGCAATTTCCAATACTAAATAAAAATGTAAACGCAATTACTTTAAATGTGCACAACAACAGTTAAACCCATACACCAACATTCAACCACATAAATAGATATTTGAATGCATCATTCCACTCAGAACAAACAACAATAACCAAGACAACTCAGAGTAAAATGTACAACAACTATATCAATAGTTAACATAAATAAACACAAAAAATAAGAACACTTATCTTAGAAAATAGGCAACCCATTGCAGAGGATGGACGTTCCTCCCAACCATAGACTTTTTGTTCTAGTTATCAACAACAAGTCACCCCTGAGCTCGGGTTATGAATTCACAAGAGACGCTGGTCCTTGAGGATGGCTAATGTCCCCCTCTCAAGAGTCAATTCTCATAGCTAATTCTAGTCCATCAGCTCTCTTCCACGCAACCTACATAACCCAATGATGGGATCCCACTTCACTACTCATAGTCTCTATGTTGGGACTACAGGAATCTAAGATTGCAACAAGAATTCTCACAGTAACAAAACACTTTCTTCTCTTGACAAATTATTTAACAAAATATTACTCACAACCTTTTTTCCCATGAAATTATATCTCCAAAACAACTACCATACTTTCCCACTATGGTTTCCTTCAATCTTCGACACTCAAAACTCTCTTGTTGTCCAAAAATATCCATGTAAAAAATGCTCTCCATGCAAAAACATGACTTTCTAATTCTACCCCCTCGAACCATACAAATTTCCTCTTTTTCTCTTACTTTCTTGACTTACACTCTTCCCCAAGTTGATCATACTAAACCCCCATGCTTTCAATAACTATGAGATGCGACTTCTCACACCCACCATCTTACATGAATTCAATGATTGGATTTGGAAACACTCAATCAGAAAATGAAAGGTTCATAGTAAGGATAATTTAGAAAGAAAAGGGTTTGGATTTAATAGACATGGGTAAACTCTCCCCCCTGGACCCCTTCCCTCTCTTGTGGAAACTAAGCCCCCAAATCTCTATCCTTATACATATGCAACTAGCGATACATTTTATTTATTATATTCAATTTACATCAATTGCATATTGCATCGCTTGGCCCACGACCATACATCACGTTTACAATACACATCGCTAGTTTGGGGTTTGAGAACATGGATGTTACAGTAATTACACCTCCTTCCAACAATATTAGATACTCACTATTAGTAATAATGAATAATTAAACTATCCAACCAATGTCAAAACCATTTCCCTCTTTTTTTCAAATTTTATTTTAGTAAAGAGAAATTCTCTTTCCCGAAGTTTATTTAAAAAGAAATTTAACTTGTTAATTGTTATACATACTCCTTCATAAGCATTGAACTTATCACATAATGTTACACAAAATTCCTCATAAGAAGTGAACTTCTCACATAATGAAGTCTTCATCACTTAGCAACACATTAACATCACCATAATATAAAATCTCGATGGAAAACCATGACCGTCTTAACAATTAAGTTACTTTTCTTTTTTTCAATTAAATTGTTTCTCTCCATAATTTTAATGGAACAAGGAAAAATAAAATCATCATCAAAGCAGCAACAATAATAATGAATAATCAAACTATATAAACAATACCAAAATATATTTTTTTTCAAAATTTATTTTAATAAAGATATATTTTCTTTCCCAAACTTTATTTAAAAATAAATTTTACTAAGTATTTTTTATACACATTCCTTCCTAAACATTGAATTTATCACATAATGTTACATATATTCCTTATAAGCATTGGATTTCTTACATCATAGTAGATCTATCTTTAACTCCAGATTTATTATGGGTCCAGAAGTATCAAATCCCTTGAGATGCAAACCTTTTTCTAAAGTGAAAAACTTGAAAAAATGTTTACATTTCCAAGGATTTGATGGATCTATAATGGTTATATATATATATATATATATATATATATATATATATATATATATATATATATATATGTCAACTCCATGTTGAATATGGAAGGAATTGCACCTCTCCTTCATAGTTGCACCATTCAAATGTTTTAATGATCCAAATGGATCCAGGAAAGTCTAAAAAACAAAGTTCTTGGAATCAGATAAAACCAGTGCCATTGTGTTTGGCTCGTCGCGCTGATTCTAACCATATATTTTTTTATGAAAATAGACACCATTTGCAGAAGTTATTGCGATATGAATTTCAGGTCAAAAGACAAAAAATCGAAGTCAAAGTCAACATGTCAAAGTGAACGGATGATGTCAGTAGTACGTCATGCTGACGTCAGCATGACACGTGGCAGCACCAGAGGCTAACATGTGGCAATCATTTTTTGCTTTTTTAGGGGTGATTTGGCCCAATAAAAAGGTGACACGTGGCACCGTACAAAGGTGGCATGTGGCACCTTCTAGAAGGTCAACCAAATCTAGCGGTTCTGCCAAATCTGACGGTTACCAACAAATCTAGCGGAGATCCTCCAAATCTGGTGGAATCTTGCTAAATCTGGCTAACTAACGCTAAGTTTGGCAACTGTCCCTAAATTTGGCGGAGTGTGACTTATTTAGTTGGGTATGGAAATCGAGAAAAAATAAATTTTGGGCTCGAAAATAAATAAAAAATATTTTTGGGGGCATGGAAATCGAGACTGTACGGACTGTACGAATCTGATAGGGTGCAACATTGGGATTCATGCTGAGGGGAGGTCCTGAGATACTATTCAAAAGCAGGTCGACTTTATACTCAAAAGTTGCAGAATTTCGAGGGGAATCATAATATGGCTTTTGGTTTTGCATCCGAGTAGCGGAACATAAAAGTGCCTCCAGAGCCCAAGATGTCGATCCAAGCATAGTCGACTTTATACTCAAAAGTCTCGAAATTTTATGTTCCAGCCAATGGTGATGTTTGTTTCTGTCCAGAAGTTGCAGATCTGAAAGGTGGTTTCAGGAGCTGTTATGTAAACCTTTCTTTTGTATTTTTAAATCATTGAAGATTAATAAGAACCCTTCCCCACTGAGACAAAGACAAACTTGTGCCGAGCACCGTTAACAATCTTGATGTTATGGTTTGTTGTTTTTACTTCTTATATATATTCTTTCATTAAGCTTCTTCTCTTAATTCCTAAATGGTAATTCAACTCATGTGTAAACTTAACCAAAGTCTTTAAAAGATCATTTTATGATCATTTAACCATGAAAATTTTTCTACTTTCAATTGTTATATATATATATATATATATATATATATATATATATATATATATATATATATATATATATATATATNATTTTTTTAAATGATATGTTTTAACTCCATATTAAGCATTGAGGGAATTACACATCTCCATCATAGTACAATATATATATATATATAGAGAGAGAGAGAGAGAGAGAGGTGGACATTGAAATATTTTAGTTATGACCCATATTGAAATTATTTTTTTCTTATTGATATTTTTAAATACTTTTGTGAAAAAAAAATTTAAATGTCACATGTCAACTTCATATTAAGAATTGAAGGAATTGCACATCTCCTTGAAGTAGAAAACATCTATCAACCAAATAAGGAATTTTTTACTATCAAATACTCCCTCTTTATTATTAATATATATTTTTAAATGCTAAGTGTCAACTCCACATACATCTCCTCATCATAGACTGTAAAAAAGACCTTTCTACACAATAATAAAACCTTCATCTATTAACAACAAATTAACATCACCAACCATTATACTTTCTGAGTGGACCTAATGGTTAAGAACATGTATTTCCTCCTAAAAGATTATATCTCATTATTTTTTTCAATCAGAGTACTTCTCTCTTTCACATCTTCAAACCAACCACCTCACCAAAAACACTAATTTTAAATGTTTATGAATTCCATAATCCTAGTAATAAAAAATCTGGTCTTTTTCACATCTTCAAACCAACCTCCTCACCAAAAACACTAATTTTAAATGTTTATGAATTCCATAATCCTAGTAATAAAAAATCTCGTCTTTTTCACATCTTCAAACCAACCTCCTCACCAAAAACACTAATTTTAAATGTTTATGAATTCCATAATCCTAGTAATAAAAAATCTCGTTCTTTGTTCGTAACAGCGAGGTTGGACAGTCAAAATAAAAACGGTAAAATCGATGAGTTGTTCAATCTCCCCACCGACAACGTAGAGGTTTGTTAGCGAATTTTTATTTCACTATATGGCATGCACATGCTCCCCCTTCAGAAGAATCTGAAGAAATCTACCAGGTCCTTTGTCTTTACTAGAAAAGTCTCCATATTCTCATCGGCACATGGTCCCCCGTTCAGAAAAATATGAAGAAATCTGCCAGGTTCTCTGTCTTTACTTGAAAAGTCTCCATAATTTCATTGTATATCCATGATGAGAATAATAAAAGAGAATTCTTTACTGCCCACCTTCAGCAACTTGATCGTCTGACTTATTTTCGGCTGTTGTAAGACTCGTGAGTCAACATAGGGAACGAAATAGTAGAATAAGTTTTTGAGTAACTAGATTTTTTTTAGCCAGGAGCCTTATCCACCCATTATATTTATTTCAAAACCTTTTTGTCCGCTTCTCCCGACGATGGGATGCCGACCCATCTATTCTTAAAAAATCCATTTCCAAGATGCTTCGACAGGATCTGAAAGACCTAGAACCAACCCCTAGTCCTTGGCCCCGAAGTGAAGAACGCCATACACGTTTTATAAATCCAGACTTTGTTTTCAATAGGTTTCGTTTTCGAATCTCTTTGATCTCTACGTTATACACATGAATGCACAGTGCCCTCCTATGTAGCTCGCTCTCCGCAAAAGTCAATTTCTCAATTTATTATTGAAGCGGGTGCATACCCAATTATCCCCATGATGGGGTTTAGTTGTCAAGTGTAGAGATTGGATTCTCAGCGCACTTTTGTATGGGATCGAAAATCCCTCGAGACATTCGATCTGAAAGAAATTTTGTTGGTTCCTCTTTGTTGCACTGATGAAGATGATGGAGGGGAAGGATGTGTTTGATTTGGCCAAAAGAGTGGTCATGGGAAGATGGTTTGTAGTATTTGTGTCGTTCCTTATTATGTCATGTGCTGGTGGCACTTACATATTTGGGATCTACTCACAAGCAATAAAAACTTCCCAGGGCTATGATCAGAGCACACTGGATACCTTGGGATTTTTCAAGGATCTGGGTGCTAATGTTGGGATTGTTTCAGGTCTCATCAATGAAGTCTGTCCTCCATGGGTTGTTCTCGGAGTTGGAGCCGTCATGAATATCGTTGGGTATACATTGGTATGGTTGTCTGTCACCCGACGAATTGCCAAGCCGAAGTTATGGCAGATGTATGCGTATATGACCATCGGAGCTAATTCTCAGACATTTGCCACAACAGGATCTCTGGTTACCTGTGTCAAGAATTTCCCTCAGAGCCGGGGAATTGTGCTGGGGATTCTGAAAGGATTCGTGGGTTTGAGTGGAGCAATTTTCACTCAGATATATCATGCAGTTTATGGGAATAGTGCCAGTGGATCTGCTGGTGTGATTTTACTTCTTGGTTACTTGCCCAGTGCTGTTTCTCTGATTGTCATGTTTATAGTTCGTCCTACAAAAGAGACCACGGAAAAAAATGAGCTGAAGCGATTCTACCATTTTCTCTACATAGCTCTAGGATTAGCGGGCTTTCTTATGGTTCTCATTGTAGTCGAGAATATGTCAAATAATTTCCCTAATGCAGGCTACAGAATAGTTGTTGCAGTTATCGTGGTTTTCCTTTCGCTTCCTCTTGTGGTAATGGCTAAGGCTGAGATGGACAAAAAGAAGCAGCAACAGATATCCACCGAGAGCTCAACCTCAACCGTAGAAATTGAAGCTGCAGAGCAAGCCAAAATCACGGTGCTTACAAAAGAAAATGAAGAGAAGAAGGATCCCCAACATTACCCAGACATCATCGAAGGAAAATCGTTGAGCAGCACAGATTATATTGCTAATCATAGCAATGAACAGACAACGAGAGCTTCTGTTGTATCCCGTATTGTGAAATTCTTCAAAAGCCCCAAAAGAGGAGAGGACTTCACAATTCCTCAAGCTCTAGTAAGCATCGATATGCTGATTCTGTTTTTAGCCACTACTTGTGGGATTGGATCAACTCTGACTGCCATTGATAATATGGGACAGATTGGGAAAGCTCTTGGATATAACGACACGAATATAAGTTCCTTTGTAGCGCTTATTAGCATATGGAATTTTCTAGGCCGTGTTGTTGCTGGTTTTTTATCAGAAATCCTTCTCCAGAAGTATAGATTTCCAAGGCCTCTGATGTTGACAATAGTTATGCTTATTGCTTGCACTGGGCATATTTTCATAGCCTTCGCTCTTCCGGGTTCACTGTACGTAGCATCCATTATAATTGGACTGTGTTTTGGAGCTCAATTGCCTGTATTGTTTGCTGTGATCTCAGAGTTATTTGGTCTGAAGTATTATGCTACTCTTTATAATTTTGGAGCGGTTACGAGCCCCTTGGGATCTTATCTTCTGTCTGTGAGAGTTGTGGGACACTTATACGACCAAGAGACAAGAAAGCAGTGTAGTGCTCTCGGGACTTGTTCGTCTCAGAGCGCTCTTACTTGCATTGGGCATAAATGTTTTCGGCTTTCGTTTATCATTATCACCCTCGTATCCGTTTTTGGTGCTCTGATTTCGTTCGTTCTTGTGTTGAGAACAAGGCAATTCTACAAAGGCGATATATATGCCAAGTTTAAAGAGCCAGATAACACAACATCCCATGTTATAAAGGAAGCGGGCGGAACATAATAATCAGAGGAATGTGCAGGCTGGCAATGTTGAAATTCAGAGAGCAGCAATATAGCTAATTAGGGTTATAAAAACTGTGAATGATTCTTTTTACAGTGTCCTAAGGTTGCACAGCAGGTTTAAGAATGTTTATTTGTCCAGAGTCTAGATTTGTTGGTATCAGAGACTTGTTGCGAGCATTACCACAAACAAATTAGGACGTTGGAACCTACTGAAATTTTAAAATGCTCTTTGGTGAGATTGCATTTTACGGCCCACTATACAATATTATGTAATATATTGTGATTTTCTGGCTCGTACTGTTCTTCTGTACTCGAACCACTATGTATTGTTCAGGGTAATTATAAAGGTAATTAGAATTTATTAATGTTAATAATTAATTGAAAATGTATTTTTTTTCCACATGAAATTTCGCTTTATATTAGTTTATATGAAATTTCGCTTTATATTAGTTTATAATATAAACGGTTATTTTACAAGTACTCGTCATAAAAAAAACCCACATACATCCAATATGTGCTCCATATGCCTAGAGAGCACCCCACCACTCACAAAAAGACCCCAACCTCTGTTGGAAATCTCGAAACATGGCTAATGAAAGCCTCCACATAAGATATACCCAAAAAAGAAGCTCTCAAAACACTGCCCTAAAAGGACCATAGACTCAAAGATGATCGGCACACTAATCTCTCCAAAAAATATTGATCAAACATCAATACTTCTAGAAAAGGTCTAAAAACAAATGAGGACCCTCATGGTCCTCTTCATATTGATAATAGACAATTTTCCAGGGAGCCTTATGAAGCCCCTGTTTTGAGAGGTCATCTTCTTCTAAATTTTCTTCTCTGTACACATGCAAGAAAGTGATATGTTGGAAAAGCTTGATAAGTTCTTTTCCTCGCAGCCATTCAATGACGATCTTCGAATCCCCTTGTACAATAAGCTTTGTAATAGAAAGCCAAGAAACAAGTGTAAGAAGAGCCCATGCTCCCATCAACTTCGCTCTAGTATTAGTGCCAGGTCCGCAATTAATGGTCCATTTATAGGTATTGTGCTCGTTGGTCCAAATAACGCCTCCAACCCCACTGTTGATCAAAATCTGGACCAAGGGTCAAAATTTAGCTCAAAAATCAAAGTTCTCGTAATTGCCTCAAAACAAACGGGTATGTAGGCCTCGTCGTTACGAACCCAACGCAACTCGTTTGGGTTCAAACGGACGTCGGATGAGTGAGATATCGCGTTCTGTTCGAATCGTTAAACAGGGGGGGAAAAATGTGTTGACTGTACAGTCCGTACGGATGATGATGTGGCAAAGGCCGTACGATGTCGTGGCAGAGACCATACAATGATGTGGCATATTCATACGTTGAAGTGGCAGATTGATGATGTGGCAATCATTGATTGGCATATGTGGACAAATCCTGATGTGACACGTGGCATCATTTTGGTAAGTGGTTTGGTGCCACGTGGCCCAGGCATGGGCTGCCACGTGGCACCCTGTTATTGGTTTGGTTGTTTAAAATATTATGGAGTCCATGGAGATCGAACCCCGGACCTCCCCCACCGTGGCATAGCCTTTGCAAAGTCTGCGCTGCCAACGTACCACACTGTATTTCTTATAATATATATGGTTTAAAATATATTTAAGTTTGATTTGTTTAATGGTTGGCGCGGGGGTCCAGGCTAGGGCTTAGCCCCAGCCCCCGGTTGCATAAACTATACCATATGACCACCATATAAAATGCGCGCGGGGTTTGGTATTTTTAAACGGTTAGCCCACGGTCTTATGAGTTATTGCATATGACCTTGTCTCTTTGCGCGCGGGGATTTTTGGTTTTTAAAAAACGGTTAGCCCTTGGTTTCGGGTGCTTACCCATATGCCCACGGTTTTGGTGGTCAGGGGCTGGGCACGCTCTAACCGTTCGACAGTTTCGTCCATTTTATGGTTATGCGTCGGTGCTAGGTTTTAGCACGATTTTGAGCACGTGAGCTAGGTGGGCCACACAAAGGTGCGTTTTGGCGAACTAAAGACAACAAACTTGAAGGAGGAAAATGGCAGGAGGCCTATCTTCTTCATTTTTTGGCCAAATGAGGTGTCGAAAAAGCCCTTCAAGGGGTTTTTGGACGTTCTGAATCCATTGGCACTGTTTTCAAAGCCATTTGAAGACTTATTTTGCAGGTTTTTCATCATTGAAGTTTCAGAGAGCTCCAGGGAGCTTGAAGCCCTCATTGATTGAGGTCATGCTCAGATGAGCCCAAGTCTATTTTCTGTGACTGAATAGTCATTTTTGGCTAATTGTTATGCTCTGAACACAATGGGATAGGTTTCAGAGGCTTTTGAGGGATTTTACAGGTGTTTTTTCCACAAAGAAGCTCAGTGAAGCTCAAGGCCACATGTAGAAGAGGTCATGCTCGGATGAGCCATGATCCGTTTTCAGAGTTCTATTAGTCATTTTTTGGGTTTTTATGTATTCTGAACTCAATGGTACAGTCAGTATTTCCATTGGAGTTGAGCAGCAGCTTGTAAAATAATCTTTGACAAATTAATCCCAAAGAGCCAAGTCCATTGATGGAGGCTCAAGGAGATGTAGCCCAGAGAGGGATGAACTCTTTTATCATCTTGTTATTGTTGTGAGTTTGATGGTTTATTTGATGCAAGTCATGTTTTCTATGTATTTATTTAAAACACATATTTAACCATTTAAAGGAAAAATTCCTCACACATGAACATTTAAAAGAAGATGCATAAATTTGGCACATAATCTATCTTGCATATTTTAACACATTGAGCAAGGTCCTGAAAAGTTTATTTAAATGAAATAGAGGGTGCTTGCATAGCATAACAAGTCAGCCCCCTATTTTCCGATCAGGTGGTATCATAACATAGTTTTTTTTGCTCATGTGATTGCCATTGATAGCTAGAGATTTAGCTGTTGGTATTTGTGCAAGTTTTGTGTTGAAGTTTGATATCTTGCAAGGATGGAGGAAGCTTCAAGCATTGATAGTTCTCATACATATTCATTATCCAGGTTCTTTGACAAAGAGATGTTGAAGGAGTTTCTAACCATGCGAGATGTGGTGCAAGAGATGTGGGAAGATAGAAAGGAGAGCATTGTCCTTCAAGTGTAGTTGATGGCCATGAAGGAGGAGAAGCACCAGCTTCTTGAAAAGTTGCATGAGATGGAGACTCAACTCCATGAGGCAAAGTAAACCCTTACCAAGTACATGCATGAACATGAGGTATGTAATGTTAGCTTATCTTCAAATTCCTCTCAAGATGAATGCTTTGGTGTTTTTGAAAATCACACAAGAGGAATAGGGTCCAAGTTATTGTTAAAAATGGGCGATGAAGGTAGAGGGTTAGGCAAGCATGCACAAGGCATTGTTGAGCCTATTGTTGTTGAAGAGAGACCCATGTATTGTGGTCTTGGATATGAACAAAAAGATGGAGCAAATTCCAAAGTTGAGGAGATAAGGGAAAAAGTTCCAAGAACAAATTGTGTTTCAAGTTCAATCCCTCAAGCATGCAAAGTGTGTTCAAGATGAATGCAAATGTGTGAAACGAAAGAGTTGCAACAACGATGAGGACAAGAACATTGTTGTTGGTCTTCAAAAGAGAACTAGTAACTCTTCAAATTCACCTCCTCAAGAAGGCTATAAAGGTGACAGTTCAAGAACTTTTGTTTCAAGTTCAATCTCTCAAGCATGAAAAGTTTGTGTTCAAGATGAATGCAAATGTGTGAAACGAAAGAGTTGTGACAACGATGAGGACAAGAACATTTTTGTTGGTATTCAAAGGAGATCTTGTAACTCTTCAAATTCACCTCCTCAAAGAGGCGATAAAGGTGAATGTTCAAGGTATAATTCTGCCCATCATTCAGTTGCTTTTGATTATGTTAAGCATGATAAATTTGCATGTAAAAATGGAAGAAAAAGTCCATGTACATATTGTGGTTTATATAACCATCATGTTTCAAAATGTTGGAAAAGATTGACCACTTTCTAGAAACTTTACAAGCAAAGACAACTTGAAAAGAGGATGCAAAAGATTTGCACTCATTGCCAGAAGAGGGGTCATCTCATTGACCAATATTGGACATTGCATCCAACCACTCATCCACGGCACAAGAAGCAGATGGATAAAGAGATTGGCAAGAATGGAAGAGGAGATTCCATCATCGATGTGTGTCAAGATGATTCACAAGAAGACGATTTTCAGCAGAAAAATTCACCATTGAGTTGGCTTGGTAAGAAATGGTTAGATTTCTTGAGCAAGTAAGGCTTGCATTTCTTTGTTGTAGATGCACATTTCAGCCTTATGTATCCATTTATGTTGAGAGTATGACAAGTTGTAGCGATTTATCACAACTTGTATGATGCAAGTTGCATGTGAATGCAATTCGTTTGAAGGCATTCTTGTTTGTTGCACAACTTCGCCAAGAGGATGTAAAAGAGGGGTATGATGCTCACTTGTTACAGCCATATATATTTTTCATATTCAACTCTTATGTACCCATATGTTTTTGGGTTTATGTACTTATGTCTTTACTTGAAGGAGAGTTGAAGAGCTATGCACATACATGTGTTTTTGTGTGTGCGTAAACAGTGAACTTGGTGATAGTTCATCATGAATGACTCATGATTGTAACATGATTGTGTATCATGTATGTCGACTTGTCATTGGGAAGGTCGATATGTTTCAAATGATTCTCGACTTGTGTCGATGTTTTCTTGACGACTATGTTGTGTCGATCATGTTTTTCGACTTATGTTTAGTCGATGGAGTTTGTTGGCTTGTAAGTTGATTTTGAGTACACCAAGATGCAGGAAAACACCATGTTCTTTGATGAAGTACAAGATGCGACCGTTTTCTTGAAGAGAAAAAAGACTTCGTTGGCATCATTTTCAGTCTTGTATAAATTTGTTTTCAAGATTGATGGTTTTCTTGGTTTGTGACAAGATGTCGCAGAAAAGTTTTTGCAGCCATTGTAGAGTGAATTGTGTTGACGCTAAAGAGTTCACAAGAGGGAATTGATTCTCAGTGGGAAGGTTGGTAGTCTTCCAAGCACAAAGAGAATAGTGGGTCAGCAGCAGCCAGAGAACAATGGTTGAGGGACATAGCCAGTTGTAGTGCAAGGCATGTCAAGGTATCCAGGTGATTGTCAAAAAGACTTTTCAAGTAGAATCAGTGGATAGAACTTGGGAAGCAGAAGAGTATTGAAGCTCAGATAGATAATCATAAGCTTTTGTGGGTCCAAAAGCCTTTCAGTGGGAAGGCGTGATCAAAATATGGACCAGGGGTCAAAATTTAGCTCAAAAATTAAAGTTCTCAGAATTGCCTCAAAAAGAACGGGTGTGTAGGCCTCGTCATCACAAACCCAACACAACTTGTTTGGGTTCAAACAGACATTGGATGAATGAGATATCGCGCTCTGTTCGAATCGTCAAACAGGCAAAAAAAATGTGTTGACTGTATAGTCCATACGGATGATGATGTGGCAGAGGCCATATGATGATGTGGCAGAGACCGTACAATGATGTGGCATATTCATATGCTGAGGTGGTAGATTGATGATGTGGCAATCGTTGGTTGGCATATGTGGACGAATCCTGATGTGACACGTGGCATCATTTTGGCAAGTGGTTTGGTGCCACGTGGCCCAGGCATGGGCTGCCACGTGGCACCCTATTATTGGTTTGGTTGTTTAAAATATTATGGAGTCTGTGGAGATCGAACCACAAACCTCCCCCATCGTGGCATAGCCTTTGCAAAGTCCACGCTGCCAACGTACCACACTGTATTTCTTATAATATATATGGTTTAAAATATATTTAAGTTTGATTTGTTCAATGGTTGGTGCGAGGGTCCAGGTTGGGGCTTAGCCCCGACCCCTGGTCGCATAAACTATACCATATGGCCACCATATAAAACGCACGTGGGGTTTGGTATTTTTAAACGGTTAGCCCGCGGTCTTATGAGTTATTGCATATGACCCTGTCTCTTTGCGCGCGGGGATTTTTGGTTTTTAAAAAACGGTTAGCCCTTGGTTTCGGGTGCTTACCCATATGCCCACGGTTTTGGTGGTCAGGGTTTGGGCACGCCCTAACCGTTCGACATTTTCACCCATTTTACGGTTATGCAATGGTGCTAGGTTTTAGCACGATTTTGAGCGCGTGAGCTAGGTGGGTCACACAGAGGTGCGTTTTGGCAAACTAGAGACAATAAGCTTGAAGGAGGAAAATGGCAGGAGGCCTATCTTCTTCATTTTTTGGCCAAATGAGGTGCCGGAAAAGCCTAGCTAGGGGTTTTTGGACATTTTGAATCCATTGGAACTATTTTCAAAGCCATTTGAAGACTTCTTTTGCAGTTTTTTCATCATTGAAGTTTCAGAGAGCTCCAGGGAGCTTGAAGCCCTCATTGATTGAGGTCATGCTCAGATGAGCCCAAGTCTATTTTATGTGACCGAATAGTCATTTTTGGCTAATTTTTATGCTCTGAACACATTGGGATAGGTTTCAGAGGATTTTGAGGACTTTTACAGGTGTTTTTTCCATAAGGAAGCTCAGGGAAGCTTAAGGCCACATGTAGAAGAGGTCATGCCCGGATGAGCCATGATCCGTTTTCAGAGTTCTATTAGTCATTTTTGGGGTTTTTGTGTATTTTGAACCCAATGGTACAGTCATTATTTCCATTGGAGTTGAGAAACATCTTGTAAAATAATCTTTGACAAATTAATCCCAAAGAGCCAAGTCCATTGATGGAGGCTCAAGGAGATGTAGCCCAGAGACAGGTGAACTCCTTTATCATCTTGTTATTGTTGTGAGTTTGATGGTTTATTTGCTGCAAGTCATGTTTGTTGTGTATTTATTTAAAACACATATTTAACCATTTAAAGGAAAAATTCCTCACACATGAACATTTAAAAGAAGATGCATAAACTTGGCACATAATCTATCTTGCATATTTTAACACATTGAGCAAGGTCCTGAAAAGTTTATTTAAATGAAATAGAGGGTGCTTGCATAGCATAAAAAGTCAACCCCCTATTTTCAAATCAACTGTTTAGTCCCAAAGAAAGTGCAGCCCCATCAAACCATCATATCGGACCAGTCGCCACTGCTCGAGCTAGCCTCCTCCTCAAGGTCGGAGCTTTCACGGGTGAATTGTAGTCTCCCATAGCTAATAAGGACCGGAACACCACCTTTTGAGCAGAGGGATACCTATCTTCAAATATAGCATGGTTTTGATCTAACCACAAGAACCAACAGGCGAAAGTCGACAGAGTAGGGAAAGATGAATTTCGCAATTTCCAATTTTTGAAGCACTCGAAAATAGAATTACCAATCCACGCCCCCGAGAATTTTAAATATGTTAATACTCATTCCCATAAAACAAGCGTAAAATAGCACTCAATAAACAAATTATACACAATCTCTTTTCTCTTTTTACATAAAATGTAGTAGCTCGACCCAATGAATCCTCTGTGTTGTAAGTTCTCCCATGTGAGAATTTTATTCTCCGCCACCAGCCAAATAAAAAGATTAATTTTTAATGGACAGTCCCATGACCACAGAGACTTCCGCCATCCTCCTATCATGCAACTCCTTTTCCTTTTTTCAGTGGCCTCATAAATATTTTTAATTGTTATCAATCTAGAGGAATCACCACCCGTCCATCTTAGTTTGTCTGGCCTCATTAACAGATGTACACCGATGTTTATGAGAGCACATCAAAAATTATGCCATTCCAATGCTAAGTGCCCCTCTAATTCCAAATCCACGCTAGTGAGCCAGTTGGGGAAAATCAGTCCAGGGCGAGGCGCGTTGTTGGCATGGAAAAGGTAAAACACAGCTTTCAGATTTAGAGCAGTAATCAGATCCCCGGACAAGATGGCCGCATATCCCATGCCCACAATATATTCCTTGCCTAACATAATGGATTCTCCCAACCCCGGACACCATGCTAGCTAGTGTAGAAGGATATGTAAAGACTTGAGAAGATACTTCCATGACTATGATCCTTTTTCTCCTATCTCAGATACCGTTCTGAGCCAACGAGCCACCAAAAAAAATGGGAGATATTTATCTTTTAATATACGGTGCCACAATCCATCCATTATCAATGCCCTCCAAAGGGTGTTTTCCGCCATGGCTCTGCTGAAACTGAATAAATTCCTCAGCCCCCAACCCCCATATAATTTAGGATGTGCTAAGAGCTGCCAATTACACAAGTGAAAACTCTTATTTTCTCTTGAACCATAACAAAGAAAAATAAAAATCACTTGACGAATTCTATGGAAAACCGAGGACAAAATATTTGCCAATGCCAACCAATAAACTGGTTGGATTTCCAAGACAACCTTGATCAGAACAAGGTGACCCCCAATAAAAATCCATATGTTGCACCAGTGGCTAATACGCTTTTCATACTTAGCAATAAGCCAATGCTAGTCCTCGATTTTGTACTTGTCTATTTTTTAAAAATAGCCAAGATATCTAAAGCCATCAATAAGATCTTGAAAATTATAAAGAAAAGAATCTTTTAATGTATCCAGAACTTGTTGTTGTACTCCATACTGAAGAAAAGATGTTTTCTGAGCATTTATCATAAGACCAATTGCATTGCAGAACCTAGTCAAGAGCCTTTTAATCTCCATCCATTCTGGTATTGAGGCTTTAGTCATGATTAGTATATCATCGACAAATAGTAGATGAAGAATTCTGATGAGCCTTGACACCTTAACACCTGTCAATGAACCTTCTGCTTGGCTTCTTTTAACGCCAGACTCAATCCTTCCATTACGAGAATAAAAAGTAGGGGTGACAGTGGGCACCCCTGTTTGAGCCCTCTGCCACTGTTGAAGAAGTCTATTAGCTCACCATTAATTAAGATCGTGAAAGTAGTTGATGTAATGCACCCCATAATCCACTTGGTCGTCAACAGCACGAAACCACATTGAAGAAGAGCCAGCCTAAGAAAATCCTAGCTAATACAGTTGTATGTTTTTTTTAAATCAATCTTAAGGATTAAGGTTTGCAGTTTTTTCTCTCAGATACTATGAAGACACTCATGTGTAGTCCCAATGGCATCAATAATTTGCCTCCCTTTTAAAAAGCCGATTTTATCCTTAGATAGTGCTCGAGACAAGATAGGTCTAATTCTCTTAGCAATGATCTTAGATATAATCTTATAACATAGGTTACATAGATCTATCGGCCGACAATCTCTGAAAGTTGCAGGACCATTAACCTTTGGAATGAGTGCAATAAATGTCGAGTTCATAGTTCTTTTCACCTCTCCAGATAAATGAGATTTCTCGACAACCTCCAGCAGATCTTTTTCAACCATATCAAAATAGTGTAGAAAGAACTCTACAGTCCACCTGTCAGGACCAGGGCTCTTATCTTTTGTGAAACCCCTTAGAAATTCTAAAATTTCCTCAACAATGCATGGTTTCTCAAGAGTAGGAACATCCTTCGCAGAGAAAATCCTCAGATAAAGACACATCGTAGCAATCTGTTCCTCAATCATGTTTTGAGACGATTCTTTGTAGAAAGTACTAAAAAATCTCAGAGATTTTGCCTTTATAACCTCCTGCCCCGAATGTACCTGATCAGTCTCATCTGATACCTCCCACAAGTGCTTTTTGTTCCTTCTATAACTGGCGAATCGATGGAAAAAATTCATATTTTTGTCCCCAGATTTTATCCACGTGGCTCTGCTCTTTTGGCCCGATGTTCCTCATTAGCCAATAGCATCTTGTTTTGATCAGATTCAAGTGCTTTTAAATGTGGGCCCAGATCAATACAATAATCCATCTCAATGCTTTGTTTTGTGAGGTGAGAAATCTCTACTTCAATGTTTTCCATATAACGAAGTTCAAATAATTTTCTAAACGCTATCCATTCCTTCACACGACCTTTTAGCTTATTTAACTTTCTAGTCAATCTGCTTTGAGCTCCTTCCACCTCTGATAACTCATGATTACTCTACACTTCCCGAACCATATCACCAAAAGACTCATCTTTCAATAATGCCGGGTTAAATTTGAATGGATATGCAACTGACTTGAAACCATAATCCAATTGGAAAAGCATCGGGGCATGATAAGAAATAAATGGGAATTCCACCCATGATCTATACCTTTCAGATTCATTAAGAATCGTTTGGGAAGCATAGACCCTGTCCAATCTCTTTTGAATCCCATCTGCCCCACTTCTACCATTACGCCAAGTTGGCATCACCTCTGCGGGCACAACATCAACCAAATGATTAATAGCAAAAAGATCTTTGAAAAAGACCGTTAGTGGATCTAGTAAGGCCCTCACCCCCCACACCTCATCTAAACCCGTAGAGAAGTTTAGATCCCCTACTAGAATAAGATCAGTCTGTGCAAGAAATCCTTTTTCTTCCACCTGCTCCCAAAACTATCTGCGCTCGATGCAGGGTCCATATACATTTAATAAACAAATATTTATTTTATCGGGAATGTAAGAACCTGTCAATAAGATTCTACCAGGACATAAATAAGGTTGTAACTCAAAACAATAGGATCCCACGCCACCATAAGTCCACCCAACTACCTAACGGAATTGACAACACTATTCATCCAAGTAGGACATAAAGAATTCATAAAAATCCTAGCCTTTTCTTCAGCAATTAAAGTCTCTTTGAGGAAAATTATATGTGGCTTTGTTTTGTTGAGAAATCTACGCATGGAAGGAAATTTTAGGGAGCCTCCCACCCCTCTGATGTTTAGGCAGAGGAGGATCATGATTTATCCCTTGCAAGGGCTTTCATGCCTCTAAGCGCCCCCATATCAGGTGAAAGTACAACATGTTGATCAACAGCTGGTGGATTAATCCCTTGCTTCTTTCGGGCACTTACCAATGCTCATTGATGAGATTGCATTTTACATCCCACTATGATATTATGTTATATATTGTAGTTTTCTAGCTTTCATTATTCTTTTCTATAACAAATTGTGGGACTATTAGTGGATAGGATTTGGTGTTTCAACCGGGACCTTTAAACGGATAAGTTATCCTCCTCCTCACTAGTAAGGTAAAACATGTTTATGGCTAATTACACTTTTGATGAAACTTTGCATTGAGGTAGTTTATAGTTACATTAAAAAATAATTAAAAAAAAAAGTCATTAGAATGTTGATAACAACAAATAAAATTAGAATTAGAATTAAATAACTACATCCATTTTATGGGGAGAGCTATTAAGCATCAAGAGGAATCAAATTTCTTAAGGTGTATTTTTTTTTTATAAATTAATACATAATAGATTCGTTTAAGATGAATTTACATTGATTTAATTAAATTTTATTATTCAACAATTTCTCTTAATTCATCGATATTCAATTAAGAAAAGATTAATAATATCAACTAAAAAACTATGTCAGTGTATCAAATCCCACCTCCATGTCCTTTAATTTTACCTTGGAGGGAGGTCTGTGGTTTTTCGCTAGAGGATCCTGCACATATGATTGCAGTCTACTAAGTCGGGGGGCAAGGGTCGCAGGCCCTCTCCCCAATCCCTTTTACGGTGCCCTTTCCTGTCTAAGCTCCCCTTTCTTGGCATCCCACCCTCGCCCTCTACTCCCTTGTCCCTTCCCCTATCACCTCCATCTGACGCTACACCCATACCCTCGCCACGCCCCACTTCAGTTTAAGGATCTAGCACGAGGAAAACCAAGATGGTATCCATGGAGGAGGAGGCAGTGGAATATGAGCCTAGCCCTTCACATGGACAAGACTTCCCATCATTTAAGGAATTCATGAACCGGGACTTACTTCCCCCCCACACGTTGCAGTTTTCACACTTTTCAAATCAAGAAGGGAGGGACATTACTCATACTCGTGCCAAGGATGGATGAGAGGAGGACGACGATGGTCTAGCTAACATTCTCCCAAAGGGTTTCTCTGTTGTCGCATCTAGTGATAGAGTTGAAAACCCCAGACCTGAAGCCTTAGTGCAAGGTCTCTTCTCTAGCCCCCACAAATTCACAGAACTTAGACAAGTTGTGCCTCCTCTGTACTCACTAGAAAAGACAAAAGGCCCCATGAAGAAATTAGCAAAGTGCATTTTGGAGAAGCGCGGACATGTGAAAATGGTAGTAGGGGAATACCTGGCAGTCATAGACTTAGCCAACTTCCATGGAACACTTCTAGTAGGAATATTATTTGGTAAGACCCCTAGACACCATAACTTGTTTTCCTGGTTAGAAAAAAATTGGTCCTTGATTCTAGGGTATACGTCGAAATCCCATGTCCTAGCTAAAGGATGGAACTCCTTTCTTTGCAAATCAACATAAGATTATGAAAAAATGCTAAGTGGAAGCTGGTCTTGGGGGATCTCAGGTCTGGTGCTAAAACCATGGTCAATAGAATTTGACCTGGAGCGTGAGCCTATTTCCCAGATAAGCGTCTCGGAAATACTACCATGGATCCCCCTAGCCTTCTGGACCAGAGAGACCCTAGAAGTAATTGGGGACAAATTGGGGACTTTTGTGGGTTTAGAACCCAACTGGGCTTCCAAAAAAGACATGTGTTGGGCCTGGATACAAGTAGAGTTGAATGTCAGAGAAGGTATGATTGGAATCCAAGACCTTGTCCTAAGCAACATCATCTGGGACCAAAAAGTTGATTACTGGAGAGTTTCGTTCATATTTCATGCATGACATAAAATTGGGCATTTGTGTGTCGAATGCAAGCCCCTGCTTTCAGGAAACCTTCCTGTAAAGAAAATGTGGGTGAGAAAATCCACTTGTAACAAATCAAAAAATTTCGAGGTGGTCTCGACAGACGTCTCCAAGGACGTTTTATTAGATCCAGGGACTGCCGAAGCTACCAACTTTGAAATGGGATATCTTTTCTGACATGCCACTCTTTCAGGTATGACTTCAGATGACCCTTTATCTCCTTCTCCCCCTTTATGTGAGACTTTTTTTCCTAATAAATTTGTCGCATCTGAGGGATTGGACCGCTTACTCTCCCCTTCAAATTTTCCCCTTGTTTTCACCTCCCCCCCTTCCCCTTTTATGGCCCCTCTGTCGGACCCTAGTCCCACCTCTTCCCTTGATGATCTATTGGTCCCCCCTCCGCAACCCTCCCACAGCTATTCCCCAGCAGATTTTTCAAACCTCCCCCCCCCTACTCCTCAGCCCCTCTCCCCTTCAATAGCTCCAAACCTTCCTCAGGCTCTCGATCTTCTCTCACCCTTCCAACTACATCTTAACCCCCCCTCCCCCCTCCCATATCCAAAGGCTATGCCCTAAGGTCAAAAGTCAAACTAAAGGATCCCTCCCCGGAAAAAGGAGTTATAGCTTTAGACACCCCTCAAGCGACCACTACAGGAAGAAAGTCTCATATTTCGAAGAAAAAATAGTTGGATGCAACTGAAATATGGAAAGGCACACGGGAAACCATCACAAGGGCCCTTAGAGTGGGGAAATCCCTTCCCCCTCTAAAAAAATGATGTTACTCTCCTTCAACGCAAGAGGGGTAGGGGACCCCCAGAAAAAAAAAAAAAAAACTAGGTCTCAAAAGAATGCTCATGAGCCTTAAACCTGATGTTATTTTACTATAGGATACGATGTGCAAAGGGGAAGAAGCCATAAAGGCTATCAACCCCTAGTTAAAATATTGGGCCTTTAGTGCAACAGATGCAAATGGTTTGTCTGGTGGGTTGTTGACAGGATGGAGCCCAACTTTTAAAGCCCTTTCTTTGTCTTCCTGAATCTCCACTGTTTCTGTGAACCTTAAACACAAAGATGTTGATTTCGCCTTATCTGTCATAAATATCTATGACCCTTACTCTGATAGAATTCCCTTATGGGAAAATCTGAAAAATGAAAGACTTTTTATTGACCCGTTAACGGTCATTGGCGGGGATCTAAATTTCACTCTTTCCTTGAGAGAGGTTTGGGCCCCCCATCCAAACGAGGAAAAAAGGAGAGTTTTTTTTCTTTTTTTTCTCGAATCTGTAAACCTACTAGATGTGGAACTAATAAATCTCTCACCGATGTGGAGAAATTTCCGAACATGAAGAGACAAATTCGCGAAACGACTTGATACATTTTTGGTTTCTGAAATTTTTATGGAGAAGGGACTAAGATTATTATCAAAATTTGAAGAAGGAGGGAGTTCATACCATCGCCATATCTCCTTGAGATGCAACATTAATTCTCCGACCCCCCCCCACCCGTCACCCTTAAAAATCAACAAAGTGTGGTTTGACGACCCAAATTTTCAAAACATTGTAACCTCAAATTGGAAGAAGCTAAAAGATGACAGTAGAGAGCTCCTAATGATACAATTTGAGAAAAACCTGAAGAATACCAACGCAGTAATAAAGAACTGGATCCCAAAATGGAAATCCAAAATGTCAAAGGAGATCTTTGAGATTGAAAACGAACTCTCCCGATTTGGCACCAGATTGGATAGGGAATCTCTCAGCTCGATTCTCTTCGAATAATTAAGGTGCTTGGAGAAAAAATGTAATGAATGATTAAAACAGGAAGAAGAGATGGAGATTCAAAAGTCAGGCCCTTTGGCTAAAATCCAAGGACAAAAACACTAAATTCTTCCATAACTTTTCCAACTAGAGACAGAATCTAAATACCATTTGGGAGCTCAAAAATGAAGAAGGAATTTGGGTCAGCTCTTTTCCAGAAAAAGAAGAGACGGGGGCCCACTACTTTGAATCCCTTTTCTCAGTCCCTAAATAGTACCCCATCCAAGAAATCCTTCAAGAGGTGGCCAAATTCCAACCCTTGTTCTCTGAAGAAATGAACCAAATCCTTCTAAAAGAATTCTCCTTAGAAGAGGTAAGAGAAACCATTTTCTCAATGTAGAGTGGAAAAAGTCTAGGACCGGACGGGTTTCCGATGGAGTTTTTTTAAATTGTTCTATGACTTCTTAAAAGAATACCTACTTCTCATGATCAAAGAGTCTCAATCCTCCGGAAGAATTTACGGTCCACTAAACTCAACCTTCCTTTGTCTCATTCCGAAGAAGCAGAACGCTAAATCGCTCGAGGACTGTTTCCCAATATCCTGTTGCAATGTGACTTATAAGATGATTACAAAAATTATTGCATGCAAACTAAGACCCCTCCTCCGTAAGATAATAGGTGAAAAACAATTTGTCTTTCTCCAAAATTGTCAGATTCACGATGCAGTGGACCTAGCACAAAATTCTTTACATTCAGTTAAAATAAAGAAACTTAAAGTTGCTTTCTTCAAGCTAGATATGTAAAAAACATTTGGCCGTGTAAACTAGACTTTCCTTCAACTAGTCCTCATTCAACTGGGAATGAATCTCAAAATGGTAAATTGGATAATGGGGTGCCTTAACAGTTCCTCCTTCACAGTCCTAATAAACGAATCTCCCTTGCGCTTCTTCAGAGCCTCCCGAGGTCTATGCCAAGGTTTCCCCTTGTCCCCCTTCATGTTCCTAATCATTACGAAATCCCTAAGAAAATAGATAAAAGAGGCCAGAAAAGAAGGGAGTTTACGAGGTTTAAAGGTGACATCCTCACAGACGGTCTCACACCTTCTCTTCATTAACGATGTCTGGTTCAATATCTTTGGCTCCTTGAGGGATGTGTCTTCCCTCTCTAAAGCACTAGACATTTTCGATAATGTGATAGGTATGAAGATTAACCTTGATAAGTCCTATTAACTAACAAATTTTTCCTTAGAGGCTAAAATTACCTATTTTCTCTGTATTCTTCCTATCCAACACAAATCTCTGGATGAGGGGGTGAAATACCTAGGCTTTAACCTAAAGTCATAAAAGTAAAAAAATAATATTGGTCCTGGTTAGTCTAAAATGTGGAATCAAGAATCAATTCCTCGGTCCACGGAACTCTCTCCCGAGGAGGCAGACTAGTCCTTCAGAAGTTTGTTCTAGAAGGAATTCTAGTTTACTGGAACTCTATCACATCCATCCTTAAAGGTATCCTGGATAAGATAAAAAAAACTCAATAGTCATTTCTTATGGACCGACAAGAATGCTTCAGGGGGAATGCACTTAACCAAGTGGTCCTCCCTCGCAACTCCAAAATCCTTAGGTGTCTGGGGAATAAAAAATATACGTCTCTTTTCCAGAGCTTTAGTTGGAAGGAATCTTTGGAGGTTATTGGTAGGGAACTCACTTTGGATCAAAGTAATGTGATCCAAATACTTCCCCAACCTATCAGTCATCGAATGGCTCAGACAACCAAACAAGTCCTCAAAAGGATCCATAGTGTGGAAGTCTCTAGTTGAAGCTTTTCCCCTGGTAGGAGATTGGGTGGTTTGGAAAATTAGAGACGGAAAAAAGGTCAAGGTGGGAGAAGACCCATGGTTGGGAGCAGGAAACTACTTCATACTCTCTCTGCCCCTCATCCAATCCTTACCTGTGCATTGGGTTCCCTCAGCCTCAAGGATGACCAGGTTGGAAAGACTCGACTTCCTTAGGTCTCACTGAAGCCCTCCAAGTTGAATGGGACTATTTTCTTTCACGGTTATGCGGAAATATATTCATTGTCTCCCAAAATGATAAGAACTCATGTTGGTCCCACAACCAGAGAGACGGTTCCTTCACAAGGAAATTAGGATACAAAGCTTGGCAGGAAGAAAGGAAAAATGTCCAACCACAATGGTGGTGGAAGACATTGTGGAAATCTAAGGCCCCTTTGCACTGCAAACTCCTAATGTGGTTGGCCTTGTCCAATAAATTGCTAACCTAGGATAATTTGGAAAAAAAGTAACTCACATGGTCGAAACCATTGTGTACTCTGCAAACAAAACTCTAAAATTGTTTCTCATCTATTTGTATCATTCACCTTTACAGGTCAAGTTTCCATGGAATTAAAAGAAAAGCTAAAAGTAGGGGTAGATTGGAGCAATCCATCTCTTGAGGAATGCTACAAGCTCTGGATACATGACAAATCACTAAATTTGTATCCAGGACTACCATGCATCTTGGTAGCAAATTTATGGTGGGCTCACAATGTGGCACTTTTTAAAGAAAAATGGATGTCTCCAAAAGTGATTACAACCCTAACACTGGAACATGCAACACAAACCTTAGAGGAACAAAAAAATATGAAACTACGGGTTCCCTCCTTCCCCATTCTGGATTATTCCATCCTGTGGGGATACTTTGGTGGGGTGAGATAAGGACACCCTCCCTCAATTGGAGTAAGCGTGGTTTTATTCTTAAACCAAAATCATTATATAAACATCATGTATGCTCCAAGAGGGGGTTCCAATAATAAAGTTGAACTCATAGCTTTATGGACCCTCCTAGATACAACAAAGCAAAAGGACATCGGGAAGCTTTCGGTCATGGGAGACTCAAAATTGGTGATTGACTAGGAAAAAGGAAAACTCTCTATTCAGAGTATCAACCTAGCCAATATTATTTGAGACATAATACTTTCCTTCCAATCCTTTGATTGGATGTATTTTAAACATATCTTGAGAGAACTAAATGTAAAAGCATATGAACTCTCGAAAGAAGCTCTACAACTACAAAAAGGGGCCTTCGGGTACTATGAGTACTTTGAAGGCACTGAAACATAAGCAATGGAATTCTGGATGTAATTCTTCAAAGGAAAGGTTGGAAAAGATGCAAGGAAAACCCAAAAAGTATTGAATGTTTTTCCAACATATAGAATAGAAAAGTGAATGTAGCTACATAATTTTTTTGTAACTATCAGGAAGAAATCCTTTTAAGACAATTTTGTAATTTTGGAACATGTATATTCTATGAATATAAGAAGCTTTTTTTCTATGGAAAAAAAAACTAAAAAACCATATCAATACTATTTATTAAAAAAATCATTTCAATATCAAATTTGCCTTTATTTTATTTTATTCTTTCTCTATTTCCTTGAGATAATTCAATTCCAACACTATTTTATTTAATTATGCTAGTTTTATATAAAGATGACAAATTTCATCAACCAATGGTTATGCTAGTTTTATATACACCTATGATATATTTCGTCAACCAAGACTAAGAACATCTCACCTTTTTCTATGCAATCATTCATGACTATAAAATCATTTGTCATTACATCTTTCTCAGAAGGAAATGGTATCCAATAATTTTCTTTAAAAAGAAAAAGAAAAAAATGAGAAACAATGAGCACCATGTGTAATAATTATCTATGAAAACAAACTAATACACAATAAACATTATACAAACTCTTAATAAAACTGTTGCGTATTGGTGATGGTTGAAGATAATTTGAGGCAGGCATTTCTTAAGACTAAGCACCATATAAACTCTAATCAATATGGTGTTTATTGGTGATGGTTGAACCTAATTTGAGAGAGACATTTCTTAATACTAAGACTATGTATTAGGGATAGTCTTTTCTAGAAAAACAAGGAGGGATAATGTTTTCTACAAAAACAAGGTCTAGCGAATGACACACTTCACTTCTCTCCATAAAATCATATTATTGTAGCAACAAACACGATAATGTAGATAAATAAATAATTCACTTCTCTTCAAATTACATTTTACTTCTCGTGTTTTACTTTATTTAGACTCTCTATGCCATCATTCATGACACATTTCTCCTTGCAATCATTTATCTATATGGGAAAGAAAAAATTTAAGGTGATTAAATCTTTGTTAGGTTTTCCATGATGACATAGATCTAAATCTATGTCAAAGTTCCTAGATTGTATTAATTATACATTATTATATATTTACGAAATGGGTTTAAGGTAGATTTGTGTATATTGTAATTTGTTAAATGTGGATGATGTAAAATGTCTTTAACCTCTTTGTCTATGTTAGAATTTATACTTCATGTGATTTTATTTATTTATTTATTATTGTTTAAAAATATTTTTAATTAAATATAGAAGATATAAAACTACATTTAATTAAAATATGAAAATATAAAATGATGAGTTATTTTTCACTTTACATAACTAATCATTTCAGTTTATATACATGTAGTGTATCCATGGAATGACATAGTGGTGTAGACCCCCCTCCTCTCTAAGGGCTACGCGATTTCCCGGTCTTAGGATCTTCTCAAGATTGAACTAAAATAGTCTTCGATTCTCTACTAGAACCTCTAAGCAACAATCCACAGGTATTTACAAAATTCCACTAGCGTGCAAAAGAGCTAAGCGTAAGTCTTCTCCATGTGACCACGCCTTGTGACCACATGCTTATTCGAAAAGGCGCATCGTGATTTCGTGTATTGGCTATATGAGTCAACCGACTCTCCGTCTTTCGAACTCCCGAGTCCCGAAATTCCGACAAGGGCTTAGCGCATGCTAGCTCCTCCCTTATCATTCACCCATATGACCCTTCACTATAACCTAGGGCCAATCCTTACGAGCGCGTTCGGATTTCGCATATCGGGAACTACCGAAGCGATTCACCTCCGTTCTCCCGATCCTTCGATACCCGAAATTACGAAATATTCAGATCAGATCAACGGTCCACACTGGCTCTCTAGCCAACCATTGTGATTATGTCACGATTTTCGCGTTTCGTGAATCCTCACGACTCTTACCTCCAACTTCCCGATTTACGAATCAACGAAACGTTGATCTGTCGCCACGTGTCCTCTTTCAATGGACGGTCCTGATGATTTTGGGATTTCGCGTTTCACGATTTTGCAATTTCACAAATTTCACTCTGCTTCTTCCAAATCTTTTGGTTTCGCGAAATTCCCATGACTCCTCGCGACTAACCAGTGCATTAATTCTCCGAGATTTAACGGCTTGTAAGATTTCGACTCTTTCTGAATGGGTCTTGACCCTCAATCTTGTCCAATCTTCAAAATTCTTTTCTGAAGGATTTCTCCCGCTCAATCCTTTGTACTTGTTCTTTCTTCGAACTTCAATTTTCTGTGCTCCACCTTTGAATGCTTCAACTGTTCAAAACTTAGAAAATTTTCTAAGTGTTTCCTCTCGAGACTTGAAACCACTACTCCTCCTAAACTTCTGGAAAATGAAATTTAAATCTCGCCCCTTAGCGCACATTTACACTCTCTGTCTTTTTCAAAAGACTTCCTGATGCCCTCCTGGCATACTCTGCGCTCAACCTCCCGAGCTTTCAAACTTTAACACAAGTTTATTTGTACACACACTCCTTGTGCTCGATATGCATACTCTGCATACGAAAATTTCCCCACTATCTCTTCTAAGCTTTAAGTCAAAAAAGACTCTTTCACACGCACTCCTTGCACTCTACATGCACTCCTTGCATAATCTTACAGAAGAGAAACAATTGAACTCATTCAATTATTTATTCATTCACTATGAACATCATCCATTCACAAACACATAACAACACAGTCAAACTATAAACAATATCAACACTATATATTTGGGTCAA
Source organism: Picea engelmannii (assembly GCA_009831015.1). NCBI lineage: Eukaryota > Viridiplantae > Streptophyta > Pinopsida > Pinales > Pinaceae > Picea > Picea engelmannii. Next base: position 234,207 of record ML798585.1, on the reverse strand, counting down.
TTTCCTCTGTTTTATTCATTTCAAAGAGAAAAGCATAAAATACAGTCGCTATCTCCTACAACCATTACAATGAAAACTTGTCTAAGGACCCAGAGCCTCTTCGCTCTTCTTCCTCCTATCTAAATCCTATTTCATTCTATTCAAGCGGGTACCTACTCAATTAAATGCAACCTAATGACTAATACGGGAAATTATCCTACACCTGTAATACATTATAGTCGTGTAAAGGATTTACAATTGTTCTGTCTCTTCAAATGGTGGCCTGACTTCACAGACAACTAAATTAATTAACGAGAAAATAAAAAATCTCCACACCGCTACCAAGCTGGTTAAAGGTCGGTTTGGCTCCTTCAATGCGTTGAGGTGTCGACTTCAATTCCACGTTCGCTTCCTTTTGATGTGATTGTGATTCTCCTGCATCATACTCCTCTGGCTAAAATATTCATAGACTCCTGTCCATGAGCTCTCGCACTATCTTGCCATGTTTCAAAATATTAGGTTCAGTTACCCAACTTGAATCTTCCACTGGGTGATCTTTCCACTTTACCAAAAATTTAGGATACATTTTTCTTTTAGTTTTCCTTCCTCAAATGAGCTAAAACTTCATCTCCCACTTCAAATTGAACTTCCCTTCTTTTCTATTCAACTCTATCCTTATACTTTTGATTACTATCATGTATCTGCCTCTTAACTTGATCATGAAGTCTTTGCATTTCTGTAGAAAAATCTTCTGCTCCAGTGCTCGTGAATTCATCTTGTTTTAATTCTCTCAATTCTACAACCCCTCTCGGCTGTCTTCCATATACTATCTCGAATTGACTTTTTTCAGTGCTTCTATTAACTGAATTATTAAATGCAAATTCAGCTTGTGCCGGAATTTGATCCCACTAACGACCTTGTTTAGTGACTAAACTCCTTAACAAATTTCCCAGACTCCTATTCATCACTTTAGTCTGTCCATTGGTATGAGGATGATATGTTGAACTAAAAGATATATTAGTTCCCATCCTCTTCCATAGATTCCTCCAAAAATGTTTCACAAACTTAGTATCCCTGTTTGAAACTATGCTTCTGGGCAATCCATGTAATCTCACAACTTCTCTAAAAAAAAAATTGGCTATGTGTGTAGCGTCATTTGTCTTCTGGCATGGTATGAAATGTGCCATTTTAGAAAATCTATCAACCACAACAAATATGGAATCACTTCCCTTCTGGTTTCTAGGTAATCCCAATACAAAATCCATACTAATTGCATCCCAAGGTCTTTCCGAAATAGGCAATGGCTGATACAAACCAATGTTTTGTGTCTTCCCTTTTGCATGTTGACAAATGTTACATCTGTCTAGAAATTTCTTCACATCTTCCCTCATACCTGGCCAATATTACAAAGTAATCAACTGTGCAAATGTTTTATCATGCCCAAAATGTCTGGCTAAACCTCCACTATGTATTTCCTTCAACAAATTATCTCTCATCGAACATCTTGGTATGCATAATTGGCTTCCTCTAAACAACAATCCATCATGGATCAAATATTCTGACCATGACTTGTTATCCCTCAACATAGGATTTTTATATGCTTCATAAGCCTCCTTAAAATCTGAATCTTCCTGATACATTTCCTTAAGGTGCTCAAACCCTAAGGTCTTCACTTGAAATTCTTGTATAACCAAACTTCTCCTGCTCAAAGCATCTGCAAATTTGTTAGCACTTCCAAAAATATGTTTAATAACAAAAATAAAATTTTGCATGAATTCTACCCACTTAGCATGTCTCTGATTCAACTTCTCTTGCCTAGTAATAAATTGCAAAGCTTGATTATCACTATACAAGACAAACTCCTTTGGAATTAAATAATGTCTCCATTTTTTCAAAGCTTGAATCACTGCATAAAATTCCTTGTCATATGTAGAATATTTCTCCTTAGCATCATTCAACTTCTTGTTGAAATAAGCAACTGGCCTATTATCTTGACTCAAAAATTCTCCAATGGCTATCCCACTTGCATCACACCTCACCTGAAATGTCTTTCCAAAACCTGGTAAAACTAGAACTGGTTGTTCTGTTATCTTCTTTTTCAACACTCTGAATCTTTTCTCAGCCTCCTTTGTCCAATTAAAAGACTTATGTTTATTCTTCACAATGTTCATCATGGATGCACATATACCACTAAAGTTTCTGATAAAATTTCTATAAAAACTTGCCAAACCATGGAAATTTCTCACCTCAAATATGTTCCTGGGTGATGACCATTCTTTGATTTCTCTCACCTTTTCTGGATCCATATTCAATTCATTTGAAGAGATCACAAAACCCAAATATATGAGCTTTGTCTTCATAAACGAACTTTTCTTCAAGTTTATTAACAACCTTTCTTGCTGCAATTTCCTCATCACTAATGTCAAGTGCTTTAAATGTTCTTCCTCTGTTTTGTTGAAAACTAATATATCATCCAGATATACAATGAAAAATTTACCTATGAAGTGCTTCAATACTTCATTCATCAACCTCATAAATGTACTTGGAGCATTTGCCAATCCAAATGGCATGAATATCCATTCAAACAAACCTTCATTTGTCTTGAATGTTGTCTTCCACTCATCTCCCTCTCTCGTTCTTATCTGATGATATCCACTCTTCAAGTCTATTTTTGAAAAATAACTTTCTCCACTCAAACAATCCATCAAATAATCCATCCTAGGTAAATGAAATCTATACCTTATGGTAATCTTGTTGATGGCTCTGGAATATGTACACATTATTCATCCCCCATCCTTCTTTGGACTCAATACAGTTGGCATTGCACATGGGCTTAGAATTTCCCTAACTAAACCTTTATCCAAAAACTCCTGATCTTTCTTCTTAACTTCTTCATTCTCTCCAGGTGTCAATCGATGTGCTTCTTTGTTTGACAAATTGGCTCCTGGAATCAAGTCAATATGGTGGCTAATACTCCTAATAGGTGGTAATGAATGAGGCAACTCATCCACTACTATGTCAGAAAAATTCTCCGACAATTCTTGGATTTCTTCAGGTAAATCATCCACATAAGTATTGGTAAGGATAACTCTCAGGTTCCTTACTACAACAAATTGCATTTCTTGATCTTTCTTGATCTCCTTCAAGATTTCCTTCCCACTCGTGAAAAGTATTCTTGTGTTGGCTTCTTCCTTTTTTTATTCTCTTCTATTGGCAGTAACATGTGGGTTCTACCATTCTTTTCCAGAGTATAAGTATTTTTTCTCCCATCATGAATAACATTTCTATTAAACTGCCATGGTCTACCCAAAAAAATATGACAAACATCCATGGGAATTACATCATACAGAATCTCATCTTTATAGCCTCCTATTTTAAATTCAACTTTGCATTGTTGACTTACCATTACTTGATGTCCTTTCTGCAACCACGATACTTTGTATGGACTTGGGTGTGCAGTTGTCTCTAACTTCATCTTCTCCACCATCTTTGTTGATACTAAATTATCAGTACTCCCATTGTCTATAATCATCTTGCAAACTTTGTCCTTTGTTTTACAAGCAGTCCTGAACAACCTTGTTCGATGAACTGGGTCTTCTATTTCTTTATTTGGCTTTAGAAGAAATTTCCTCATCATAAAATTTTGTCCTCCTTCTGCTGCCTTTGCTTCCACATTCTTCTGGGCTTCAGAAATGTGTGTTTCTCCTCCTCCTTCTCTCTTCCTCTCGGGACATTCCCAAGACATATGTCCTGTCTTTCCACATGCATAGCATTTAACTCCGCCTCTTCTACTTCTTCCTCTTCCTCGAGGAAAATAATTTCTCCCACCAAATGGTCTTCTTTGGGAACTTCCTCCTCTTTCAAAACGACCATATGATTTCTCATTCTCATCCTTAGATTTCAGTGCCTTATCATAGACAACTCCCTTACCTCTATTTAAGCCTCTACTTATGTTCTGTTGGCTCTGGTTTCTGGCCAACTTTTCTTCTGCCTTCAGTGAAATCTGATAAGCATCTTCCATTGTCCTCACAGTCATCATATTGATTTCATCCCGAATTTCATACTTAAAACCATTTATATACCTGACAAATTTTTCATCATCCTTCTCTCTTTGTCTAGTCCTAATATTCAACCTATAAATTTCTTCTATATACTCTTTCACTGTCATACCCCTCTACCCCAGGTTCTGCAATTTTCTGAACAGCTCTATCTGATAATCCTTAGGTATGAATTTAGCCTTCATTTTGGCTACCATCCTGTCCCAATTTTTTATCTTCTATTTTCCTTTGCTCCTCCTTTCTGCCTGCAGTTCATCCCACCACACTGTTGCATGTCCCTTTAATCCGGTGACAACATGTCTCACCTTCCTTCCTTCATCAACCTCTTCATAGTCGAAATACTTATCCATGGACCTTATCCAGTCCAATAGTTCTTCAACATCCAAATTACCTTCATACATGGGAACGTCCATCTTTTCTCTAGCTCCCAATTTCACAACAACTTTTAATAAGCATTCTTCACCCTCATCTTCCACTGTAGCTTCTTCAAATTCTATTTCTTCGCTTTCTACATCATTGACATCTTCAATGACATGTTTTCTCCTCTGCATTGCTTCCATCGCTTCCAACCTTGCGCGAAGTTCTCTCACTTCTCTTCCTACAAAACAGTTTTCTATAGGTGGTCCTGTGCGTATCCTCGGCGGCATCACTTCAATTGTTCCTAACAAACTGAGTTCAACTTCAAATCGTTTCCAGGCTCTGATACCACTTGGTGTAGACCCCCCTCCTCTCCAAGGGTTGCGCAACCTCTCGGTCTTAGGATCTTGTCAAGACTGAACTAAAATAGTCTTTGATTCCCTACTGGAACCTCTAAGCAACAATCCACAGGTCTTTACAAAATTCCACCCGCATGCACAAGCGCTAAGCGTAAGTCTTCTTCGCACGACCATGCCTTGTGACCACATGCTAATTCGAAAAGTCGTGTTGCGATTTCACGTATCGACTATATGAGTCAACCGACTCTGTGTCTTTCAAACTCCTGAGTCTTGAAAAATCCGACAAGGGCCTAGTGCATGCTAGCTCCTCCCTTATCTTTCACCCATATGACCCTTCACTATAACCCGGGGCCAATCCTTTTGAGCGCGTCGGGATTTCGCGTATCGAGAACTCCCGAAGTGAGTCACCTCCGTTCTCCCAATCCTCTGATACCCGAAATTGCGAAATATTCAGATCAGATCAACGGTCCACACTGGCTCTCCAGCCAACGAATGCGATTATGTCACAAGTTTGTGTTTCGTGAATCCTCATGACTCCTACCTCCAACTTCCTGATTTACGAATCAACGAAACGTTGGTATTTCGCCACGTGTCCTCTTTCAATGGACGGTCCTGATGATTTCGAGATTTCGCGTTTTCAAGAATTTCACTTTGCTTCTTCCAAATCTTTTGGTTTCGCGAAATTCCGATGACTCCTCGCGACTAACCAGTGCACTACTTATCCGATATCTAATGGCTTGTAAGATTTCGACTCTTTTTGAATGGGTCTTGACCCTCGATCTTGTCCAATCTTCAAAATTCTTTTCCGAAGGATTTCTCCCGCTTAATCCTCTGTACTTGTTATTTCTTCGAACTTCAATTTTCTGCACTCCACCTCTGAATGCTTCAACTCTTCAAAACTTAGAAACTTTTCTAAGTGTTTCCTCTCGAGACTTAAAACCACTACTCCTCCTAAACTTCTGGAAAATGAAATTTAAATCTCGCCCCTTAGCCACACTTGCACTCTGTGTATTTTTCAAAAGACTTGCTTACGCCCTCCTGGCATACTTTGCGCTCAACCTCCTGAGCTTTCAAACTTTAACACAAGCTTTTTTCTACAAACACTCCTTGTGCTCAATATGCATACTTTGCAAATGAAAATTTCCCCGCTATCTCTTCTAAGCTTTAAGTCGAAAAAGACTTCTTCATACACACTCCTTGTGCTCTGCATGCACTCCTTGCATAATCTTACAAAAGAGAAACAATTGAACTCATTCAATTATTTATTCATTCACTATGAACATCATCCATTCATAAACACATAACGAAACAGTCAAACTATAAACAATATCAACACTATATATTTGGGTCAATTTCCTTTGTTTTATTCATTTCAAAGAGAAAAACATAAAATACAGTCGCTATCTCCTACAACCATTACAATGAAAACTTGTCTAAGGACCCAGAGCCTCTTTGCTCTTCTTCCTCCTATTTAAATCCTATTTCATTCTATTCAAGCGGTTACCTACTCAATTAAATGCAACCTAATGACTAATACGGGAAATTATCCTGCACCTGTAATACATTACAGTCGTGTAAAGGATTTACAATTGTTTTGTCTCTTCAAACGGTGGCTCGACTTCACTGACAATTAAATTAATTAATGAGAAAATAAAAAATCTCCACACTGCTACCACCGCTACCAAGCCAGTTAAAGATCGGTTTGGCTCCTTCGATGCGTTGAGGTTTTGACTTCAATTCCACATCTGCTTCTTTTTTATGTGATTGTGATGCTCCTTCATCACATAGTTTGTGCAAGGAATGAGTCTATAGTTATTATACTTACGACGTAGTGAGTCTTCACCTACTTTTCAGTTTTTTCAGATTAGAATAATGATTCTCACTTATTTTTCTTACGATTAGTGAGTCTTCACCTACTTTTCAGATTTTTCAAATTAGATTAATGGTTCTCACTTATTCTTTTTAACAATAGATTAATGATTTCTCTAATTATCACCTATTCCTCCAAATTTATAAGTTAAAAAGATAATTTCAAATTAGATTAATGGTTCTCACTTATTCTTTTTAACAATAGATTAATGATTTCTCTAATTATCACCTATTCCTCCAAATTTATAAGTTAAAAAGATAATTTAAGGTTTTCAAATCAATTTACTTACTTTTTGAGAATAAATTAATGGTTTTTTAAATTGTCACCTATTATGTAAGTTAGAAACCTGGACTCTCTACAAATTATTTAGGGTTTTTAAATCAAGCTATTTCTTCCATAATATCTATCAACACAAAAAAAACTCCTTTCCCGTTACACTTTAAATATTTTTATAAAATAATAAAGTATTGGCTTTCCCATTACACTTTAAAAAAATTATAAATAATAAAGTATTGGCTTTCTTATTACACTTTAATTTTTTTTATAAAATAATAAAGTATTGGCTCTCAATATAAAGATAGTCCCTAATTTACATATTGATACTTTTCTATATAATTAAAAAAGATTTACATTTTATAAATTTTAAAAGAATATAAATAAAAATACAATATATTTCCTCTTCACGTCTCCTCTCATAAATTTACAAAAAAAATAAAATAAAAATAAACAAATATAAATATGATTTATTTCCTCGTCACTTTCACCCACTCCCTCATGAAA
>ML798585.1:211689-226754 GCA_009831015.1 Picea engelmannii | reverse complement strand
ATATATATATATATACCTCAAATTATGAGTAAATACAAATTTGTGTAAGTTTTCACACATCCCCTCCTTTCATGAGGATGGGGAGTGAAAGTAATATATTATATTTATATATGTTTATTAACCTTAACATATTTATATTTATTCTTTCTATATAATTTATATTTTATTTTTCCAAATTATGTGTAAATATAAATTTGTGTAGGTGGTGATAAAAGTGAGAAAATATATTATATTTATATTTTTTATTTTAATTGTCATGTAAAAGTGTTTGATGGACAAATATAATATAAAATAATAAAGTATTGACTTTCATATTACACTTTATTTTTTTTTATAAAATAATAAAATATTGACTCTCAATATAAGGATAGTCCCTAATTTACATATTAATACTTTTCTATATAATCAAAAAAAATAACATTTTAAAAAATTTTAAAAAATACAAATAAAAATACAATGTATTTCCTCTTCACGTCCCCTCTCATAAATTTACAAAAGAAATAGAAATAAAATAAAAGTAAACAAATATAAATATGATATATTTCCTCGTCACTTTCACCCACTCCCTTGGCCTCCCCTCCCTGGTGAAAGTGGGAAGTGAAAATGAGGAAATACATTATATTTATATATATCCACATTCATATAAATGAGTAAATATAAATTTGTGTAAGTTTTCACACATCCCCAATTTGTGTAAGTTTTCACACATCCCCCTCCCCTCATGAGTATGGGGGAGTGAAAGTGAGGAAATATATTATATTTATATTTTTTATTTTAATTGTCATGTGAAAGTGTTTGATGGACAAACATAAATATGCGGGGATTGGGTTAAAGTAAGATAATATATTATATTTATATTTGTTACATAGGTTTAGTTAGGGTGGTTGGATAGTATGTTTGTCATCCTCTTCATTCGGGTCAAATTCTTAGATAGAGGTCCACTCTGATGTGTCTCAAGACGTCTCGACCCTTTCTAAGTCACAATTTATTGGCATATATGGCTTACGAGCTATTGAATATATAATATTATATAAATTAATATAATTATATCATATTAAAAAATAAATTAATAAAGTATTAAAACACTATTAAAAGACTATACAAATTATAATATTAAAGTATTAAAACGTTAATAAAATAATATGTTAAAAAAATTGTTAATTAATATATTAATGTATTCATAAATAATAAAAATAATAAAGTATATATTCAGTAAAAAAATTAAAAATTAATAAAATATTAATATATTAGAGTAAAACATTAATAGTGTTATAGAGTAAAACACTAATAAAATAATATTACATAAAGAAACAATTTATAGAATAAAATATTTAAACTATATTAAATCTTACAAAATAAAAATAAATATTAGTATTTTATTTTTATTTTTAAGTAAAAAAGGTAGTACCTGCTATATTAAGTTAACAGAGAAACATTGACAAAATACACAGAGATATAGTCGTCCTGAGCCACCAAAAATGTTGTCGTTTTACCGAAAACCAGCATAGTTTGGAGTGAAATGAGTCTAGGAAGATAAGCTAAAAACTGTTTTGCCCTCTGTCTTGCCCGAAGGAAACCGGGATAGATGGCCATAGTTCAAGTTAACATTGAGCAACAGCATGATGAAACATAAAACAAACTAGCATAGGAGAACTCAGATACCCGGTGACCTGCCGCCATTGCCTTTCTAACACGTGGATCTGGCTGGGATGGTGAATGGTTGCGTGCACATTGGACATTTCCTCTTTGCTGGAGCATTGGAGTACGTGTCAAGGAGCAAGTCCAGACGTTGTCCCATGAGGAGGGCTCTGTGCTCCTGGTCTGCCATGTGGCCTCGGAGTTCGAACACTAGAGCCAGATGCTCTGCACGGAGGAGTGGACCATGCAAATAATTGTTTCCTGCCTCGTCGAAGGTTTCATTCCCCACTTCCACATTCATCCCTGCTCTGGCCTCGTTCACGTTCAATCCTGCTCTGGTCGCGTCCACATTCATCCCTCCTCTGCTCTCGTTCACATTCATCTCTGCGCAGGCATTGTCCCAAGCCTCGTCCTTTCTCGTTGCCTTCTCAGCATGGTTGGTGGGGCTGTAGTCACCCGTCCACGGTATCTCTTCGATAAAGAAAATTGGGAATTCTTTTGTCGGCTCTCCCTTCAGACCACTTCCAGCTTGTATTTCAAGCACCGTGGCTTGGGGTTCCAGGGTGGTCGCTAAATCCTCCAGGTATGGCGTTTCTTTGACATAACAGGTGGAAACTCGTCCGCAGCGCCTCCCTTCAGACAGCTTCTAGGCTCAATTGCAGGGGTGTGCGTGGTACGCTCTATCCCAGGCTCAGCGATAATGGCATGGAGTGTCAATCGGTCTCCCTCACTTCTGGGTGTACTAGGCCGAGCCTCGACGAGGCCTCCCTCACTTCCTTGTCATTGTTGATGAGGGGTGGATAGAGATACAAAGAGAATGAACCAAAACGAGAATGAACCAAGATGAGAATGAACCAAAACTGCACTAGAGCTCCCAACCGGCGGGGAGGTCCAAAACGAGAGTGAACCAGCTCTATCCAAGCTCTCCAACTTTCAAATTTCCAAATGACAACATCGCATGGCTTCCTGTGAACCCTGTCATATTGAATGTTGGTTGTGCTAGTGCGTTCTCCTGAGGGAGAAATCCCTCCTCCGTATAGCGGTTGTAATGGTCGGCTACCATCGTAAATGCTGAAGGGATGGGGAGCGACCTACAGCATTTAAGTTGTGGCTTGATGTTGAGCCATGTGGCAAGGCGTTGCCGCGTGTCACCCCATCCGGGGAAATATTAGTATTATATTACATTAAAGTATTAAACCAATAATAAACTATTTATAGAATAAAAAAGTAATACATAAATAAAATAATAATATTAATAAAGTAATAATACATCAATATTGTAATAATACATAGAGACATTAATACATTATAATAATGTAGTACCTAATTAATTATTAAAATGTTAAAAAAATTAAAAAAGTATATTATAATTAATATATTAATACATTAATAAGTCCCTGAGGTGTAGGACAGTCGGTGACGGAGTGTGTTATTAAGCCACTCTGTGATGTTAAAGTCACTGGTTCGAAACCTGCGGGGACAAAAAATCCAACCATGTTAAGGGTTGGTGTGGCTCAGGCCGGGTGCGATCCCCGGGTGATTTTGACGGCTTAGATGCCCCTGAGTCGTGGTTTCTCAAGCCACAGGTTAATCGCATAGCCAACAGGTCTCGCACAAATTAACAAACAAACAAAAAAATATATATTAATACATTAATAATACATAGAATTATGTATTAGTCAAGTATTTTTACATTATTAAAGAATACATTAATAAAGTATAAAGTATTAATAAAGTAAAACATGAAAAAAAAAATGATTAAAGTCACATTGTGACGTTGGAAAAATGCATGTCAAAATGTGACATTGGGAAAAATTATTAAAGGCACAAAGTGACGTTGGAAAATGCATGTCGGAATGCGACATTGGAAAATGTTATTAAAGTGGCATGGTGACATTGGAAAATGCACATCACAATGTGACAATGGGAAATATTTGTCAAAATGCGGCATTGAGTAAAAATCGTCAGATGGTTAAAAGAAATTACAAATATATTATTAATAATATTTTAATACATTAATATATTATAAAGAAATTATAATTAATATATTAATGGAGTAATAATTAATACAAGTATGTCTTAGTGAAGGATTTATACATTATTAAATAATACATTAATAAAGTAAAACCATAAAATAAAATAAAAAGTCACATTGTGACGTTGGGAAATATTCGTCCTAATGCGACGTTGACCAAAAAGCGTTAGATGGAGACATTGGGAAATGATTATGACAGTGGGACAGTGGGAAAAGTTCGACATTGTGGTGTCGATAAAATCCTTTTATTCAAGGATGCATTTTTCATTTTCACTTTAAATATCACTTATAGTTGTGTTGCATTATTTATGCCACATGTGGATCATGTAATTTATAAATTGCAACATCATAAAATCTATGACTTATTTGCATCCATATATACATAATATATTATGGTGTGGGTAAGATCATAGTACTGAGATAATAGTATTGATATTTTATCCCTTAGTACATTGTGAATTTTATTTCTATATATTAATGGCACATGTGGATCATATAACTTATAAATTGCACCATCATAAAATCTATAACTTTTTTGCATCCATCACTTTTGAGTTGTGTTTCATTGTTAATGCTCATGAACCTTTAAACATTTGTTTTTAGTAAAAAAATGGTGTTTCCTTGTATAAGGGTAGATGATGGAGACATTGGGAAATGATGATGATAGTGGGAAAGTGGGAAAAGTTCTCATTGTGGTGTCGATAAAATTGTTTTATTCGGGGATGCATTTTTCATTTTCACTTTAAATATTAGTTATAGTTGTGTTGCATTCTTTATGCAACATGTGGATCATGTAATTTGTAAATTGCAACATCATAAAATCTATGACTTATTTGCATCCATATATACATAATATAATTATGGTGTGGGTAAGATCATAGTATTGAGATTTTATCCCTTAGTACATTGTGAATTTTCTTTCTATATATTAATGGCACATGTGGATCATATAACTTATAAATTGCACCATCATAAAATCTATGACTATTTTGCATCCATCACTTTTGAGTTGTGTTGCATTGTTAATGCTCATGAATCTTTAAACATTTGTTTTCAGTAAAAAAATGGTGTTTCCTTGTATAAGGGTAGAAAATAAATCCATATATATATATATAAGAAATAAAAAAGATAGAAATGCATGAAAGAAGAATTTCCAAAAGGTCAAAAGGGCATATCATATTTTCATCCAAAAGGTCATATGATATTTTCATATTTCAGAAATTGATCTTAAACAAACATCTGAATGAAAGTTAAGAAATATAATTTGAAAATCTCTTGTCAAATTTAAGAAAACATTTGTTCAAAATTTTGTAAACTCTGTTCATTACAATTTTACTCAACAACTATATAAAGACTATATCAGTCCATGATAAATGGAAGGTGAGTTTACATCAACACCAATCATTACAAAAATATGTTGTAGTTGCAACATTGAATTCTTCAGGCTTAAGAGAAAATGAAATGTATTGTCAAACAAGTGACACTCTATACCAGTTGTCATAGAGATGAAATTTTTTAAAAGAGTAAAGATTTTTTCTTGTTCGGTGATTTGATATAGAGCCCAACTAAAGCTTGAAAATTATTTGTTGTCCATAATCCTGGTTGAGAAAATTACAACAATAATTAGAAGTATAATGTATAATCAAAACAAAAACAAGTTCGATCAGTTTCAAAAACATTCTATAACATACAAGCAAAGGGAAAAAAAAATATAGATTCAAAAGCATTGCATAAAAACATAATTATGTTTAAACTTCAAAAAATGAAGTTTCCAAATATAAAAACATATCTAAATCCGATAAAATTGTCAGAATCTTACACTAATATGCAACCAAATTGGTGGCATCGACAACACCAATTAATATCGACTTGACCATGACCATTTTGTCTATGAAGCCAATCTTTTCTCAAATGTCTCCCCGCTTCCCTATCACATATATGCATATATGTGTGTATAATTTCCTTTAGTGTAGAGAAGCATTGCAAAGATGGATCAAATAAGTCGAAAGGTTCACGGTGTAGGTTGGTGACCATAGATTGAATGCCATGAAGAAAATGCTCCTGCTGCGTTATTTCATGCAAAGCAGAACCAAACTTCAAAGCATCTAAGTTTTCCATAACTGTAGGATAGGAAAAACAAAAATAAATATACTATGAGCTGAAATACAAATAGAACGTGTGTATGGAAATTTTCAAAATTTGCTTCGTCACTTACAAAAAATATTAGCATGAAATATTACATGTAGGAGACTCCAACTATGCATATGAGAGAAATATAAACATTTATTTCCATGCGTAATAATATGATTTTTTAAATGTTACTGGTTAGTAACAAATGAATGTAACAATATAAATAATTATATTCTTTTGTTATAGACATAGTAAAAGGAAACTACTAAAGGTATAAAACATATAAAAAAAATAGAGAAGAAAAGATTAATAGGAGAATAGTAACTACGAATGACAAAAAATCAACAAAACAGACACATTTTATGAAGAGATGAAGTACTTACATGGGATGCTACAATGATAAGGAGTGTAATCGTTGCTCTTCTTTCTTCCTAATAGTAACATAAGCACTATTTTTCATCTTGGCATAACGTTGAAAAGAGAAAAGTGGAGATATGCACAAACCATCGATCGATTGCACTCTTGATATGGATGTGAAGGTCAACCCTTGACGCTCTATCTTGCCTATATCAATAGTAGCTCGATCTAAAGTCAACACCTGTGATTTGTGTATAGTAATGGCCCATGCCATCTTTAGAGGAATTTGTTTCCGATTTCCTCTTGTAACAGGTGTGATGGGAACAATATTCAAATTATTTTTGTCAAAAGGAACACCAATGTGTTTATCAAAAAAAACAGTAGTGAACATTGGAAGTTGGGGTGGCTTTGTACCAGAGCTATAGTAAATTTGTTGAATGTAACCAAGTGCACCATTAACTAAGTCGGCTTCAACCCACAAGTTATATGTCAACATGACACGTTGACCAGGGCATAGAAAAACCTCACGTTCTAGTTGATCATCATCAACACCAGCAATTTCAGCCTGTCTTGTATGCTCAGCTACAGATCGTGCAATTGGAGTATTTAATGACTTTAACATTTCTCTATTGTGCAAGGTGACCAAATCATTTGTTGGGAACAAGTGAATTGTTGAATGAAATAAACTCCTTTCCACTGGAGGCAAACTCATATCAACCCGTGACATAAGAAGATCCCAATCATCAATAGAAGGTTCAACATCTTATGTTATTCAAGAGTTGTCGAAAAGCGACTTGCCTTGGATGATTTCCTTGTTGTCAAAATATTGTATCCAAAGTAACAACAATGTTGAAGTTTTGCCATAAAACTTTCCCTGTTGTATTACCTGCATACAAAGGCTTATCTTTGATAGGAGGCAATTCACCAAGGTCACCCACAAGAATGATGGATCTACCACCAAAAGGAGAAGTTTTTTTTTCGGGAAATGCTTCTCGTAATCGAGAATCTATCTATATGAATAATCTTGGTCCTAGAAAGCTTATTTCTTCAATCAAAATATATTGAATATGCCTCATTTCTTCTTGAAATATTGCAAGAGATTGTGCAGCTATTCCTGTTGGAGCGAGTAAAAGCAACTAACTATGGCCAATAGCTACTGAAGCAGAAAGAGCATGAGAAATACAGTGAATAAGAAAAGACTTTCCAGTGCCAGCAGTGCCTTGTATAATCATTTGAAGAGGTTCATGATGTTCATATTCAACTGAGTGTCGTAATATGATCTCAAAGGCTTGTCGTTGTTTCTCTGACAAGGATGTTGGTGAAGGAATTGTGGAAAGATAATTTTCACAATATCACCCCTAGATTTGGCAATTTTTATAAAATCTATAGCTTCTTCAACAACATCATTCGAAACCATTGATTGCTCCCAATTAAAGCATATATCAAATTCCCTTCGCCCAAGAGTTTGAAGGTCAGAAATTGTGATATTGTTAGGAGGTATCAAGCGAGACAAAAATTGCCATTCTTCAAAATCATCTTCAACAATGGTTTCTTGTTCATGGGAATCTTCATCTTCATCAGCAGTATCAGAAGGTATAGGGGAACGATCAACATGCCATGCTTGATATCGGAAATTCTGTCAATTTTCAATCATTGTTTCACTGGAGAGGCCAATATCAATGGGAATATTACGAAATGGTTTGTACAAAAGTAACTCAGTCCAATAGAAAGTCTCAAATTCATCAGAAGCCTCACTGGGAATAGAATAAAAACATGGCCAAACTCGAACAATGGCATGAACATATCTATGTTTCCATGGTTTTTTTTTACGTTTTCCATCAAAGGTCCAAGATCTTGTTATTTCTATCATAGACAAATGATCAAGAAAGGAAGGTCGATTTTGATATATTTGAAGAAAACTATCTGGCTCAGAAAATTGATGGGGATCATTTGATACTTTCTTGAAAACCTTTCTACCAACATTTAAGGAAAATAATTTCCTACTACAAACAATAAGATGTAGTTTCAATAACATATGACATGTTTCTTGTGCACCAATGTCACGATCAACAAGGGTTTTTGCAAGGAACCTTCTGTATGCACACAATATAGGAGCTTCTGAGCCGCTTGCATTTGAAATTCTAGTCAACATATCTTGGTAACTTTCTTATCTCTTTTCTGCCTTGGAAGCATACTTTGCAATATATTTCAAGACAACATGTCGAGAAACCACAGGCTGACAATCAACATTAGCATGCCACATTGCAAGAAGATCAACATTATGAACATTTAGCCTATCATCATGTCGTGCAGGCTCATATTTTTTTTTCCCTTTCTCATCTATGAACAATATTGAATCATCGTGAACCTCCCATGGAGCATTGTATCAACATTTGAGAATAGACCCTTTTTTTCGCAAACAAGAATCTACACTGCACTTTGTATGTCTTTGAACATGATTTAACAAATGCTCATAATCATCTTGAGCATTACAAGGAACCATGGATCATCATTTAAGCTTCAAGGAACCATTATGTTTCGTTGATGAATATCACGTGGATTCCATGTTGTTACATATTTATCAAAGAATGTCTTTGCAACGTGCACATTAGAAGGGTTTGACCAATCCAATGTGTCCATGTTTGGTGCACCTTCCAACCACAAGAAACCATGTATGTGGGATGAACCTCTATGTTGTCACTCATACCTAAAAAAAAGTATATATATTATACAAAGTTAGTAAACATATATAGAAGAGTACAAGATGAATGTGAAGCTAAACAAAAAGTAGAAATCCATCAAAACAAACCTATACCAAATGTCTTTAGCTTTAAGATATTTTTTTATGACTTCTTCCTCAAAGATTTGAAACCTTTGATGCATATACATGGCAACAAGATGCAGGTACTCGATGACATTTTCAATTTTTTTACGATGTTCATTGAAACGATGAGAATGTGCATTTTTGGGCATGACATTGTGTAAGTCAGGCCACTTTGTGTCAGTTGCACTCAAAGTAAAAAACAATGTTGGACAACCCAACTGAGTAATCATGTCAGTGAGTTCAGCACGACACTTTGTCCAATAGGCCCATGTACCTCGACAAGTAGAACCAAAACGCATAAGATGCTCAGCCAACTTATTGTCAGGTAAATCAATGAGTTGTTGTCGCAAGTCTAGAATTGTTGTAGGTGAGTTATCATGTATATTCTTCTTTACAAATACTGCAGCAATTGCTTGGCTACGATGGCGCATAATCATGTTCAATAAGAAATACCGAAACCTTGGATGCCTTCCAAATCTCTGATCAAAGAATCTGAGAACATGTAATCCATATTCATGCAATTGAATATTACAAATATGAGGATGCAACCAATCAGCCTCACCAGTGGGGAATAATGTGGGGAAAGCCATGTCCAATAACCCTTCTATATCATATTCATTGATGGGAGACAAACCAATGTCTGGCCAATCCAATCGTTCAACAAGTGTGGAATCTGCATTTTGAGTGAATGTTCTTATTTCCTCCATTTATCTCCCTTCATTGGGTAGTCAGGCAACAAAAGATGAAGGATGAGCATGCAAACGATCAGGATCCAGCTCTTGATAGTCAACAGCATTACTCTCTGTTTCTTGAATATCACAATCAACAAATTTAAGCCTACTTCAAACATCTATTGGCCTTTCAAAGAGAGAAGCAAGTGAATCCATGTTGATTTGAACATCCCTGTAATATTTATCAATTTGAATTTTGTAATGCAATGCATCCAAAACTCGTGATCTCTTTACATAGCATTCATAATGTTTATATTGTGCATCGCATCTCCTAACAATGAGGATGTCAATATCTTCAACACGTCGTGGAAGGTTTCTTGCAATCGTGGAAATATCTTGTGGAAAGCTAATTGTGTGACCACTATATTTATATTGCCCACCACGAACATGTGTCACTTGCAGTATTGGATTAACCCTTGCTATTGGAATCTCTTCAACTTGGGTAAGAACATTTAGAACATGAGTTTGGTCGCCTGGATCCATGTTATTCCAACGAGAGAAATGGTGGGAACCTCGCTCATATTTGCACCTTTTGCACATAGGACCTTCAAACCCTCTCAAAACTTGGATTCCATGATAAGATTCACGACAAACATGGCACATTTGCACAATGGAGAGGCTATCAATCTTAGCTCGAATTTTTTTATGAACTTCGATCATGTTGGTATGAAAATGATGGAAAGCAGGTTGATTCACTTGATGGATATGAACTCTAGACAACAAAGCATGTTCAGGACCAATGTCAAAGGCCCTACCCAAATTTGGTCCAAGAGGATTTGTTGCATTGCTTCCAACATTTCTTTCCCTTGAATTTATGGAGTGCATATCTCTATTTTGATTGCATTGAATGGTGTCCTAGTAAAAACAAATATAAAAATGTTAAATTCCAACTTACTAACTTACAAGAGAAGGAAAAATAAAATCCTTGGAATGCAGATGATGAACAATTACATTATATTGTGAATAAGATGGTCCTGGTTGACGTGGACCAAGGTTATGAGAAGTCTCCCCTTGAGTTTGAACATGTGTTGCTGGAATATATTGGTCGTTGATTTCTATACCTCTATTGGAATGGTTAGTGTGCTGCAAATAAGGAGAAAATAAAATGTTAATTTACTAATTTTAGTAATCTATATATCGAAATGTTGTTGAAGAAATTTGACAAAGAATTATGGCACTCGAATACCTTAGTTGTTCCAAGTGAAATAGTTCTAATTGATTATGTTGGTGGATGGATATTAGCTTGAAAATTTGGGAGAGGAGACACAGATCCAATAGCCACAGGTGAAGGTTACAAATTATCAACCAAATTGGCAAGAAAATTACTGTCACCCACAAATTCAGATGGCCCTATATTTTGAATGTCTTCGAGAACTCTACCATGAAGGTGTTCCAGCCTTCCCTCATGCTGCAATGTAGGAGTTCCATTTGTAGAAGACTGAGGGTTGTCATTTGAATCAAAGTTTTGAACATGATCATCTTTTGGAATATGAGAATTTTTTGCAATGAAGACAACATTGTTATGAGATTGTGGAACATAAGAAATATCCAAAGTTTGAAAATATTGTGGGAAAGAAACATCAACATGTATTGTTGTTCGCATGATAGCAGCTAAACTTTGATACTTACGACTATGGATAAAATCATTATGAATATTATTTCGAGTGGTTCTTGTACGATACAAAGCTCTTCTACGTTCATTTATTGCATCTTTGTTTTGTTGATACCGTAAATGACGGATTTCATTTCTCCTCTCACATGTTGTCGGAGAACGAGTTTGTTTCGTAATATGTTTACTTGTGCCTTCAGTAGACATTTCTACAAAAGGAAAAAATACATCATGACTAACTTGGCATATAGTGTGCCTTCAATAAACATTTATATCTTTAGTAAACAATTTTTACTAAACATATATTGTGCCTTCAGTAAACAATATTTATATCAATCCATATGACAACGATATGAAACTAAAAATTATCACAATTGAATATGAATATTGAATATCAATCCATAAGACAAGTACAACATGTTTGATAATATTATGAATTCTTTATTAAAAGGAAAAGTAGACTAAGCCAACAAATCTATTCCCAATGGTGGAATGTCATCAACAGAATCCATGTTTGGAAGTAGTGGGAAAACATTTCCATTTTCAATCAGATCATTGAATTGGTCTTGAAATGGAAATCTCAACTCAGAGTTTTGTAACATGGATACATTTGTCATATTTGTTGGGACACAAGAGCCGGTCATCAAATCACAGAACATGAGTGGAACTTCATTGTTCTTTCACATGAGAACTATCTCGTCCACTGTTCGAAAGGTGTTGCAATAAATTCCATTTGAATCCCCAGTCATCCTCAAAACACTCCAAACTTCGTTCAATAGATGGTTCACCAAATATAAAATTATCCACGTCTTCAATAGACCAAACAGAGGTGGAACCATCATTGATGAGGCATATAAGTTGGTTATTGTATAATGTCAATGGCATACATCGTATGTATGGGATCGGAACAAAAGAAAAACCCCACTGATTATTTAAAACATCCATCCAATATATTGTGTACCGATAGTAAGGGTAGTCTTCATAATCTTTGTCCAAATACAGCCAATAAATTTTACTTTTATAGACCACTGCCTCTTTTGGAGGTGTACTGCAACCATAAGGAATGTTTGTACTCCTCCACACCCTGTCAAGGCTAATGCAAATGAAATACTTTGATTGCATGTTGTTCGAAATATGTTTCAAAACAACCCATTCATATTTTCTAGCACTGACATTTTCCAAGAGTGTAAAAAAACCCAAGTCTCCAACCCATATAGAACCTATGTTCTTGAATGACTTCGTAAATGGATTCATCAAAAAATAATTCTTTTTAAGGGAGCATCTTGTTGGTAAAGACAACAAAATCATGGATTGAACAGTGCATTCAATTATATAGCTGGAATCTATAAATGGCACATGAAAACGACAAACACAACCAGTTTGATGAAGGTATCCTCCAACGAGGTAACCTTCCTCACCATAGAGAAAAGGAATTAGAAAACCATATTCATTGCAAAAAAGTCGATGACAATGCGTGAGGAATGAAGGGGTTTGTAGAATAACATTCCAGTGTTTACAAACGGTTCTAAATCTTGTCAACACTGAAAAAGGGAGCCAATAAAATATCAGCTCCAAAATCTGGAATGGCAAACAACTCCATATGGTTGGATCCATAACGATGTCAAGAAGTTTCCTAGCACTGAAAAAATAGGAGTAAAGTGATTATAACTTTTATAGAATGAAATCTAAAACATAAAGCTTGTAAAATAAATCAACCACTTCTAGGCATGAAAGATTGTATTTGAATATAAATTCTAGGCATCAAGTGCATATAAATCAACCACTTGTGAATATAACTTCTAGGTGTCAAGTGAATATAAATTTAATAAATCAAATAACCATTCTTTATAAATGCAATGAAGATGAGGGCTTAACACCCAAAAAATAGAATCCAAAATGAGAGATAAAAAGTTCTTTATAGGCGTTGTTATATTGAGCATATTTACAGTGAAAATATATAGAATAATAATCCAAACAATAATTTTCTTCCAATTCATTAATTTTCTGCCAATTCATAAAGTATGAAGGTAAAAAATTAGAATTAAATTAAATTAAATTAATCATAAAAATATTGAAATTTGTAAAAAAAAGACTTTCATCATCTATTATTTTATTATTTGGATTTATATATTTGTCGCTAAGATATCAACATGCTTTGCAATCCGCACATGGAGTGGTGAAAATGAGGATGTAAGAATAAAGATGAGAAGAATAGTTTTCCTTTCAAAGTTTAATATACTTGAATTACTTCCCCGGATGGGGTGACACGCGGCCATTTGGTGACAGCTGGAGGCGCACTCGGCCTGGGCTTAAATGTCGAGGGCCGCCACCCACAAGCTAACATTAACAATGGGGGACGGCCTCTGCAGCAGACATAGGATGGAAGTACTCCTCCCTCGCGCGTTCATTAACAATCACAGCGCACTCGGGATGGGAGAGGTGAAATGTGGGCAGATGCCCTCGGCTCCTGGCCATGTGAATTTCTTTACGCCCGGACAGAGCAGGGTTGCACCTGCCTCGGCTCTAATTTTCGCTGGATCGCTCTGGTACAGCTCAGCTTCTTTTGCGCTCAAACTCTCAGCTCTTTCGGTGTATCTTTCTCTGTATGATACGAGACAGGTTAAGCTTGCTCGCGCCCTGCAACTAAATTCACTTTCATCTTGGCTCACCTGACTTTTACTGTATTCGCTCTGTTCTCTCACCATGGCTCGAAAAAGAGGCAAACCTCGTCGTGGCGCGGCCTGGGATGCTCGCAAGGTGCAGCGGCGACGGAGAGAGAAATTGGAGCGCGCCTTGGCTATGGCGACCTCCATTATCAGGAAAAAAGCCAGGGCAGAGAAGCGGGCGCTTCTCGCCACCATAGTTGAACCAGGAGTCGGTTGTAGTCGTGACGCTAAGACCAATACCCTGGAAAACCAGCAGGATGCTGGAACGGAGGAGGAGTTTCCACCCTGCGTAGTGGTGGAAGACCCGCTCATGGAGGACTTGGCAATAGTGGAAAAGACATGTGCCACTGAGGCGACTCAGCAAGAGAAACGCACTCCCATTCCGGCACAGGACGATTACATCCTCGGCTGCATTGTGGAAGAAATTCCCTGGCCCGGCGATGACAATGACAGCAGCCATGACATACAGGCGAAGGAAGCATGAACGACAGGTGCAAAGGTGGTTGTGGAGCAGAGGGAGTTCGACGTTGGTTCGGGAGCGGCGACGGACTCGGTGGATATGGGCGGCAGCTTGCATGGCTCTCTCCTCCGGGAAGAGCACCTGGCTCTTATGTTTGACCTTCGTGGCCACATGTCTGACCTGGAGCATCGGGCTTGCACCATGGGACAGAGCATGGACATGCTCCTCGACACTTTCTCCAATGCACCAACTCAGCGGAAATGCCCCCTCTGCGCACAAGCTTTTGCTATCCTGGCTGGGTTCACGTGGCAGAAGGGCGAGGACGACAGGCCACCTGGCACCTAGGTTTTTATGCTCTTGGTTCTTAGTTTACTTGGTTCCTAGTTTACTTTGTTACTGTTTTATGTATATTTGGACTGTAGACATCTGTCCTGGTTTCCTCCAGGCAGGACAGATGCTACTTTGTCTTATGTTTTATCATGCTACTTGGTTTTATGTTTTATCATGCTACTCTGTTTTACCTATGCTGGTTTCCGATTATCGGCAGCATTTTTGGTAACTCCAGGCCTACTTTTTTGTACATTCTGCAAAAGTTTTTTGCCTCTCTAATATAGC
>ML798585.1:142205-195691 GCA_009831015.1 Picea engelmannii | reverse complement strand
TGCATGCATGATACGTGGATGGTGATTTGATAAATCACGTCAAAAATCTAGGGCTTGACGTGAACTTTGATTATATTATATTATTATTATCTATAGTTTTCTCCAACTTTGCTTCTAGGAATATCAATCTCTTCTCTAACGATCCCATAGAACCTTGTGCATTTCGCAAGCCATCATGTCTAACAAAAGACATTAATTTCCACTTTTCTTCTCTTTACTTGATAATATTAAGATGAATCGCTTGTCCATAAAACATAACTTAGATCACATATAGCTTTGCATATCTAGAAAATTGTCTTTTGCTCCATTTGGCTTATGGGATCCTCCTCCCAGGGCAAAGTTGTGCACTGCTTTATTTGTTTTTAAGCCTGCAATTTATTATTCAATGATTGCTTTGAAAAATGACAACGCTTACTCATTGGGCTCTTCAAACTTAAAAGAGCCTGATCGAGAATCCATTGATGACAATTGAAATGCAACAAATAAATGCTTATACATCCATAGAAAGATGAATACTCCATCGCATGAAGAAGCTCAGAAACCCTAGTCTTCAATAATTTGTCTTGCCATCCTCTATCACAATTCCACCATTATTTTTGGGCATAGGAGGCAGTGTTGTGAATTCCACCGACCTTGCTGACACCAACATCATTTGTCCCCATGGAATTTATCATTAGCATGCAGCACGAGCATGATTAACAGGTAATTGAAATATTGAAATAATGTTCTCAAAATGTTGTCGATTCTCGAACAATAGCAACATTGTTGTTAGCACGTTGGGATGCAACCATGAAATTCCTAAAATTGGTTTCATAAGTAGAAGCAGTAGCTACAACCACTTTTGTTCTAACACTCGAACCAATAACAAATCACTCTCTTTGGATTTGATCCTTCATCCATCTCCTTCACAACATCGAACAACTTGTTGTTTAAGCTCTTTAAGCTCGCCTTGCATTCTCTTGTCATGGATACCAATGTGCATAAGAAACGAGAACTTGGAATGAACCTTTCCCGAACTCAAAAGATCCACCATTGTGTTCTAATAAATTCGTTAAGGCCATCATGGGTAAATATTCATGTTCAAGCTTACAAGGAATCTGAATGCCACTTCTTCATTGCAACTATGTTATTCAGCAACAGTTTCAGATATTGTCTTTTTCATTTATATATAGTATTGTTGTAATCTTAATCTGAGTAATGTCTTTGAACTCTTCCAAGACATTGATAGTATCTGTTTATTTTGCAGGGATTTGAAGGAACACTTACGGAAGTTGTTGCATAATAAATTGATGAGGCAACACACTGCATAGGTTGCTCGCAATTCTAATTGATTGAATGCAGAGCGAGTTCGAGATACGTCTAGAAATAGTATTGCTTATGTTTGATGACTCTACTAGATGAAACAAATTGATTGAATGTACAGTGAGTTCGAGATAAGTATACGTCTAGAAGCAATATTTCTTATGTTTGATGACTCTGCTGGATGAAACAAATTTCATATTCTAATTGATTGAATGTAGAGCGAGTTTGAGATACGTCTAGAAACAGTATTGCTTATGTTTGATGACTCTACTAGATGAAACAAATTGATTGAATGTACAGCGAGTTCAAGATAAGTATACGTCTAGAAGCAATATTACTTATGTTTGATGACTCTGCTAGATGAAACAAATTTCAGTGCAATTCTAGTGATTGGTTGATTAGATTTAATATATTAAATGAAATACATTTTATCTTTAACAATTACGATTAAAGTTCTTCCAAGTAATAGATTCACACTATGTCGAGCAGAATACGGTAGATGTTGATTAGCATTTAAAAAATACACAAGATGCAGACCACACACTGAGCTTCACAAAAGAACACGATCATCTAGTTGGAGATATTAACCTCACGCCATTCTCAGTACAGAAATACTATTAATGAGACTATCGCTTCATTCTTCGTTATATCAACTTTTACTCCATCATAAAGAGAACAAAGCACACTTAAACCTGAAATACTAAATTTTATATCAATAAAGGCAAAAGTTGTCATGAAGTTAAAAGAGTACTACTACATACGTAGTATCAAGCTAAGTAACAAACAACAAGCTCATCTACCTTCTGGGCAGGGACTTGTTGCTCTGCAACCTCACTTGTTTAATTACTTTCCCTCCTCTATTTGTTATGTAAACATTTTCTACATCATTTTTATTTGTGTAAAATAGTTTTCTAGTAAATATTTTAGTATTGATTTTATTATAATTATCTAATTTTTATAAATTTTGTTTATTTATAAAAATTTGTTAGAAAGAAAATAATATATAATAATAATCTATTTTCAAGGTTATGTCTAAGCCAAACACCAAATTAGTGTATGAGATCCCCTTGTTTGTGGGATAAGGGACCCCCTCCATGTAGAAATTTGACTACTAAAGACTATGGAGGTATACATACCCTACCCCCCTTTGGATTTGAACAAGTGACCTCCAAGGAGTAAACATCTGTTCTTAACCATTAGGCACACTCCCCCTTATTTGTGGGACAAGGGACCCCCTCTATGTAGCGATTTGACTACTAAAGTCTACAAAGGTATACATACCCTACCCCCCTTTGGATTTGAACTTGTGACCTCCAAGGTGGAAACGCCTGTTCTTAACCATTAGGCCCACGCATCTGTGTGTGTGTCAATTGGGTTTAGCCCGAATGGTTTGTGTTGAGGGGTGTTTTCCTCCCACCCAGGTTCAATTCCCGCAAGTGACATGTTTGGCTCTTAAATAGGCACGCAATCGAAAAATCCTTGGCTTTCTACAAAATCTAGTTTACCCTATGTACCATCCTCGAAATGAGGGGAAGTACCAAGTGGGTTTGCCCATGAGTTGTTCCCTTGAATATGTGTGTGTGTGTGTGAACTTTTGCTAATATTTTATTTTCTCCTCTCTAACATTCAAGTATTGTTAGAAACATCATAAGTTATTTATAACTCATATAAATATAGTCAATGATAGGTTGTACAAACCATTTATGGGATAGTGAGTAGGTATTATTCATCACAAAGATCTTCCCATGGCCTATGGGTTGCTTGGAACATCCCTCTCATCCTCACATAAATCACATGGAAAAAATGGTTGAAAGCAGCACGACCCTATATAAATAAAAGAACACCCCCCACCCCCTGAATTGCACAAATCACGTGGAAAAAAGGATTGAAAGAAGCACAACCCTATATAAATAAAATAACACCCCTCGAATCTCACAAATCACATGGAAAAAAGGCTTGAAAGCAGCACGACCCTATATAAATAAAAGAACATCCCCCCACCCCTCGAATGGCACATATATGTCTGAGGAAAGGGTCAACGAATAGCATTGTGATGGCATATTGTCTCCAAGACCTCCCATCATTGTCCTTGACATTCAATTAACCACTCAAAGGATTTAATTGGCCATCAATTAGCATTCGTTGTAGATTGATATGGGTAGTGATCAACCTAACCTATAAACACAGACATTGAACCATGCACTTATGGATTAAAAAAGCTTCAAATGTGTAAAGTTGTGTTGTTGGGATTCAATTACAGAGAAATTAAGAGCCCTTGACCCTTGCTTCCTCCATTCTAGGAATTCATTTGTCTGATTACTACATGTTTGTCCTTCTTAATGGCCATCCACAAAAGATTTTTCTTTCCTGCAACATTCTAGAGAGAAATTGAATAGTCAATGAGGCCAACAGACCCTCCCATTAAGATATTGAGGCCCACGTCTAGCAAATATGATATTTCCATGTGAGTTTTCAAGTTTAATTAGATTTTCATTGATTTATTATTCAATATATTGTTATTTCCCCCAATTTATGTGTTAAATGATTAATTATGCATCCAAATTTATGTTTGATATGCTAAATTGATGCTTGGTGGGTTAAACTAACAATTTCATTGTGTTCCCCATAACATTTTGTATAGTATTAGCTTACATAATCAACTAATGAGGTGTTTTGGTACCCTTGAAACTTACAACCCTAACTCTAGATTGATGACTCCAATGAAATGATCCGAATTCTCACTCTCAATTTTGTTTCTATTCGTTTTATTACTTTTAGTTATTAGCATGATTAGTGTAGATCCCATTTAAGTGTCCATTTTACTTTGCTAGAAAGAGCTAATTTTTTTTATATTTCCATTTTTCTTAAATCTTGGCATTTCATGTGCTTGCTTGGCTCTTTTCTACACCATTTACATGAAACTCCCTTCCATATCCACACGATCTATGTAGGTTTTCCTTTTCAAAACCTGCATGTCAAATTCACATAGCCATTTCATTGACTCACCGTGCCTCCCAAGCAGGTTTCATGTTCAAACACTCATATGACAGTCAAAATCGTGCCTGTGTCATAGTTATAGACCACGAGATACTTCATAAATTTGGCTTATGACTTTTATCTGAAGCTTGGAAGGAGAAATTCAATTTTCCATGGATTATTGATTAACCTAACATTGTTGTTTTGGTGTCTGTAGCTCTCAAAAAATTCAAAGCAGTGTTGTAGGTAACAAACAAAAACTCTGTTTTTTTAGTACTTATCACTTTTACTGTTTCCTTTAAAATCTCTCGGGCTCTTACACTTTTAACCTTTTGTTTCAACACATGTTATTTTAGTCATTAAACGCATTCATCCACAAAAATAAAGACCTAAAAAATATTTCAATCAAAGTATGCTCTCCTCTTTGCATTCATTTTAGTCATTAAACACATTCATCCACAAAAAGAAGGACCTAAAAAATATTTCAATCAAAGTATGCTCTCCTCTTTGCGTTCATTGGTGATCAAGTGGTGGACCAAAAACAATTGAATTTATGAAATACCTCCTTTGGCACATTTAGATATAATTTGTTGTTATCCATTTCATGCTATTGCTAACTGTAACTTAAGGAAATTACCTAGCTAAATAAAGAAATCATTTCAATAACTTAACAATCTCCATTCTTCCTTTCTTGAATTTCTATTTCAACACATTTTTTCATCTTTTTCATTTGTATCATTTACTTTAGCATCTATCATTTTCTACTATCACTCATTGGTGCACACAAAATAGGGACCTAAAAACTCTTTTTTCATAGTATGCTCTTCACCTTGCACTCACAAGGGATCTTGGTGAAATCAGAAACAATGAGAAGTTTGAAATGCCTTTGTTTCCACACCATAATCAAATTAGTGTTAGCTCATTATACATGTTTATCCCTCTAAAAACACAACAACAAAAAATCAATCTAACCAACTTAATTCCTCTCTCGAGGTCATAAAATAAATTATAGCTTAAGTTAGGATTATGGTGGTAGATATCCAAATAAATCCTCATTGATCACTTCTTAGTTGGGACATGGTTATTTTCCTAAGGAGATTAAAAATCCTCTCGATCATCTCGATCGGATGTGAAAAAACCAAGACAAAGGGATGCACTCTTGAGAGTCAATGTCAATGTTGGGTCGTTATTTTGATGGAGCCACCCAAATCTTTAAACATGCATTTAACCCCTTGAATATTGAAAACCTAATCCCTTGTTTGCACCCTAAAGAGGTATCTTAGTAGCTAGCACTAGGCTTATCGTCAAGTGGATTTTGTCGGATTATGGAAGCACCTAAAATAGATTGGTGTTGTCCTCTTGGAATTTCCTTAAGAGTACCTTTCTATAACTATTCTTGGCATCTTCAATGGTTTCATCTCCATCCATTCAGAGAAATTGGAAGGCTTGGTTACAATTTGAGTGGAAAATAGGTATAGTCGTAGGAATGTGTTGTTTATTTACATGACATTATGTGGAACCCCTACATCAAAGATTTTATGTTTTTTCTTTTATTTAAAAACACTAGTTGCACCACTTGCACATTGGTTTCTATCTAAGAAAATTTTACTTTGAGTATTCATTTATTTTCATATAGCACAATCCTTTGCACTTATCTGCTTCTACCTTCGAAAGAATGAAAAATCTTGGAATGATAGTGGAACACCAACCACTTAGGTGTTTACATAGGCTTTGTTGCCTTCCTCCTTTGTTCAAATGAATCCTTTTTGTGTCCATCTACCCTACAAGGCATTTAAAATATCTTTAAATCCTAATATGAGTTCATCCACATTGAAGTCGTCATTGTCAAGCTCATCCTCTACTAGTGTGCCTTCTTTGAGCTCTACCCAGTTGACCTCATACACCTCCCACCCATCCATGATGGGTGTACCCACCCCTAACCTATCATACAGGGTTAGTCTAAATCTCCCCAATTTGGATAAAATCTTTAATTATCCTATCATACATGATGTATATTAGCTACCCATGTTGACCAAGATAAACTCAAACATTCCAAAATCCAAGGGTTGTTCTCAAGAACGTCCCTCTAATTGTGTCATGATCCTTAACCTATGGTGCTCCTCCAATAGCATCACGATAGATTCTATCCAGCTTAGTATGTTCTAGAGTACCCTCATAGGGGTAGTGGTCAAGTGGTACATTGATGAATTAACTAAGGCCCACAGCACCTTTTGAGTCCACGGAAAATTATTTATTGAATTTCTTGAATTTATGAGTTCATCATGATATTGGAGTAGAGATTCTTACTAATTTTAAAGACAACCTCCTCATGTATTTTTTCTTGAAATATCTCCTTCCTATCATTTCCAAACATGTGGCCATGATAATGTAAAAATCAAACGAACAAGCCATCCTTAAATCATAATATGTTTACCTCATAAATGCACAATCAAGGTATTTGTATTCAATTACCCCAATGCCCCTCGACATCATCCTTTTGAGTAGGATACACCAGGGGAATCTCATGTCATTAATGATATTATCAATTCTCTTGCAAAAACCACCAAAAAATCAACTTAGATAAACGTATCCCCCACTAATAGAATGTATGAAAATTAATACAGTGGGGCTAGTACTCTGTATGGCCATCCCCTCACATAATATGGTCAAAATAACACATCATCTACCCCACCCATTACATCATATGGCTAACCATTATACGAGCATTACAACATGCCTTATCCCAATCCTAGCTTTCCTCATGATGGATCACAACCCACCCATTCTAATACCAATTTTCCCCACCCAAGTCCATAGGCTTCCTGGCATGTGCATGACCCTTTGCGTGTTAGAAAAACAGGATCATAAAGCAATAAAATAAAACAAACGCGTAAATAAAACAAAAAAAAGGTACAAAATATAATAAAGACACAAATATACATGGTTAACCCAATATGGGCTACGTCAACCAGAGAAATTGCTAGGTCCTTTCTTTATTATTATCTAGCAACTGAAGGGATACAACATACAACATACCCTTTGTAACTTCCTCTTCATTCTCTCATAGTCTCCTCTCTCAGAATACAATATTCACTTGCTCACACAGTCGCAATACAATCCCCTCATACATAAAATAGGGTTTCCTTCTAGGAAAAAAATCCCTAACATAACTTCTATCATCAAATATGCAACCTTATAATGAATGGTCCACATTGACTACAAAATTACAATATTTTACAAGGCAATTTTTTCCCAAAATTTTGCTTCGAGGGTGTTGTCCCCGAATCCCCCACCAGGGAGGGGCTCCAAAATTTCTCTCCCCCACCAGGGAGGGGCTCCAAAATTTCTCTCCCCCCCCCCGTCAGGTAATGGGGTCCAAACATGGTTGAAACAAGACCTATGAATTAGCAAGATAATCAGGCTCCACAACCAACAATCTCCCACTTGCAGACTAATCACAACAACTCAACTGTTGTTGTACCTGTTGGACTATGATCCACCTTGGACCTAGAAAATTTCTCATCTTCACCTTCATGCTTGAAGGCCACCTAAAACTGAGAAAGAACTCAGTTTCTCACTTGTTATTACCTTTGTTAACATGTCTGCAGGATTATGGCTAGTATGTATCTTTTCCAACTTCAATTGTCCATCTTCCAAAATGGATCATATGAAATGGTACCTGAGTTATATATGCTTATTCTTAGAATGGAAGCTTGAATTATTTACAAGATTAATGGAACTTTGGTTGTCATAGTACAACCTGCGATTCTCCTACTTCTTTCCCAATTCCTCCATAAACCTATGTAACCAAATCATCTCTTTACTAGCCTTTGTAGTAGCAACATATTTTGCTTCCATTGTTGAAAGTGAAACAACCTTTTGCAGTTTTGAAATCCAACTTACTGTTATTCCACCTACAGTAAACTCATACCCTGTGGTGCTCCTCCTGCTATATTTATCACCTGTCATATTTGAATCAGCATATCCCTGTAGAATAATGTTTGAACCTCCAAAACATAATGCATGAGTACCAGTACCTCTCAAATACCTGAGAATCCATTTTACTGACTCCCAATGTTCTTTACCTGGATTGTTCATATACCTACTCACAAATCCCACTGCATGTGCAATATCTAGTGTTGTGCACACCATAACATACATCAAGCTGCCAATTGTTGATGAATAAGAGACCCTAGACATGTATTATATGTTCTCCTATGTCTTGGGACACATTTCCTTGGTTAATTTGAAATGGTTGGTCAAATGTGTACTAACTATTTTTTTCATTTTGCATTCTAAGCCTCTCCAACACCTTCTCTATGTACTCACACTAAGAAAATGTCAATTTGTCATTTTTCCTATCTCTTGTTATTCTCGTACCAAGGATTTTCTTTGCATCACCCAAATCCTTCATCGCAAATGAATTAGCTAATTTATTTTTGATCACATTTATATCATGCATGTCAGACCCTGCAACAAGCATGTCATCTACATACAATAGCAAGGTAATATAGCTTCAAACATTGTTCTATGATAAACCTAAAAAACTTCAAATACCACTTCCTTGGAGCTTGATTTAGGCCATACAAGCTCTTCTTCAACCCACATACCAAATTCTCCTTTCCTTTGACCTCATACCCCTATGGTTGTTGCATCTAAATCTCTTCCTCAAAAACCCCATGGAGAAACTTTGTTCTTACATCTAACTGTTCAAGATGCAAATCTTGTACTGCCACAAGACTTAAAATAGTCCTAATTGAAGTCATTTAAACAACAGGAGAAAATATTTCATCAAAATATACACCTTTATTTTGTGCAAATCCCTTTACAACAAGTCTAGCCTCATATCTATTTTTTCCTCCATCTTCTTCCTTCAACCTATAAACCCATTTATTCCACAATGTTCTTTTTCCTGCAGGAAACTGAACCAAATCCCAAGTCTAGTTGTGTATCAAGGAATCCATTTCCTCTTTCATGCCATGCTCCCACTTATTTTTTGTGTCTACCTACATTGCCTCTTTATAACTTTTTGGTTCACCAGAATCAGTCAACTATAAATAATACAATGAAGGATAGTATCGTTCAAGGGTCTACTTAACCTGGTATATCTTCTAACAACACTTGCAAGAGTTTGAGGTACATGATTCTAATGTTGTTGTACATTTTGATTTTCCGGTACCTTTGGAATTTCATTTTCTTTGATTTCATCAAGCACTATGTATTTTGTGTTTTCCTTTTCCTGTTCCTTTCCCTGCAACTGATCTTTGTACATGACCTTTTCATTGAATACCACATATGTAATCCTAATGATTTTATGATTTTCATAATCCCATAAGCAATAACAAAAATCATTAACATCGTATCCAATAAAGGTACACTTCTTGGATTTTGCCTCAAGATTTATTTTATTTTCTTTATCAATATGAACAAATGCTTCACAACTGAAAGTATTCCTAAATGAGTAGTTTACCTTTTTACCTATCCATGCCTCCTATGGAATGTCACCATCCAAGGAGATTGAAGGCCCTCTATTTATTAAGTAAACAGTGGTATCTACAGCATCTGCCCAAAACTGTAACGGAAACCCATCATGCAATCTCATACTCCTTGCAAGTTCCATGATTGTCTTGTTCATCCTTTCTGACACACCATTTTCTTGTGGTGTTCACGGAATTGTCTTCTCTCTACGAATCCCATGGTATGAACAGTAATTATCAAACTCCTTGTTGTAGTATTCACCTCCATTTTCTAATCTGAGACACTTTGATGTGACATGTAATTCTTCAAGGATCTAGATCTAGGTCCCATTGAATCGTTTTATCGATCTAGTTGGAGAAGGATTTTAAAGCATTCCATGTAACATGTAATTCTTTATGGATATGTTTATCTTTGTGGGAAAATTAAGGAATTATAGAATATTTATTTTAACCCCATCAACGCCCTATTTTGGCCCCAGTTAAATCTCTAATCAAGGCATTATTAAAGGTCCCAATAGATAGAATATTCTTACTTGTTAGATATGATAATATATTTATGGTATCCATGCGACTGTGAACATAACATGGGTAGAGATTATCATGTTTGAATCTATAGTATTTCTCTTATAAAGGACCACCCTATTTGAATTTTCCGTAGCCATATCTTGTAAAGACTCAAAATCATCATTCTTATCCAAGGGTCGACAAAAGAAAGATGGATCAAATTTTGCGACTTTAATAGGAAGAACAAAATTAAATCCTTTAATCCATTCAAAATTTCAGTAATAAATTTTCAAATTTAATCCATTCAAAATTGTTGTAGATTATATGTTGGAATAGCTCTATTCTTGTGGATTAGAATCAATGATTTCAAGCAATGGGTCAATATTATCATCTATGGTATAGCAATAAACCCTTTTTTATAAAAAGATATGAAAATTTCGACCTCGCTATCTCATTTTCTTATTCAAGTTAAAAACATAAAGTGGTATCCATGATTGTTGTATATCTCCAAAGGAAGGAGACTACTGCTCTTCCTTATTTCTTGTCAAAATTCATCTCGTCCTTGCTTGATTCTTCCTCCAATCAATCCATTAGATTTGCAAGGCAACATAACTGTGAAAACAATGATGGAATTTACTCAAACCATTCATGTAATAAGCCCAAGTTTGCATCCATGTTGGGTACATCGTTTAATGAAGGTATCACTACTAACCTTGGGTTTTCTCTTCATGGATTGGTGTGTTTTAGCCTTTTCTATAGGCATTTCTCCTCTGCAGGGTCACCTACAATCTTTCATCAAATCATTCATCTAGAAATCCATAAATGGATTTAATTTTAGTGAAATGAAATGAAACATTGGCCTTGTGAAAATAGAATGACAAAAAACGTTTTGTTGTTTAGTTTCCAAAACGTTTTTTTTAGTGGCGGATTTTGAGGGTTATTTATAGTGAATCTGGGCACTCTATTCCTAAGTGTTTCACTATTGGTATATATCTTTATTTTCCATACCTAAAATTGATGCCTAAAATATCTCAATGACCTGTCTCAAAGTGAAACGAATAACCTTAAAACGTTCCTAGGTATGTATAGAAAAATGAATTAGTTTCTCTAAACTGTTAAAGGTGTAAATTGACTAAAAATACAACCATGGGAAATCTAAAAAATGAATGTCAACATGTGTTCCATTTCGAATTTTATTGAGGTTGATTTTGAGATTGCAAACTTAGCTTTTACTGGAAGCTTATTAGAAAGAGTTAGAGCTAATCTCAAACCTAATCTGGTCATGAACCTCCTCGGATAGAGCTCCAAAGACCATATTATCACCATAAAGATTGGATAAACCCCATAATTCTAAGGAGATAAATTGTTTGTTTGGTTATGCCAATCACATATGAGAAAGATGGGTTCATAAAAATCATATGTTAATTATAGAGGAAATGGTTTGTGCATATCCACTTTGGTACCTAGGCTTTGTTACAAATGGAAATTATATTTACCTTAGATTCATTTACATAGATTATGTTAGGAAGGTACTCATCATTCTTGGTCCCCTAAAATTCTTATCTATCTCCTTTCTCTCAAGGTTTATATCCTTTCCCTCAGTCTTTGTATCCTTTCCCTCGATCTCTATCCCATTTCCCTCTCATGCATAGTGACATCCTTACCCTCGATCTCGTGCGCAGTGATATCCTTGCCCTGGGTCTCGCGCGCATTGATCTCCTTTCCCTCAATATTTCGAAGTGATAACAGTCTATAGTCGATTTTTTTGTTATGTAAATGGTATATATTCTATTTTTTTTAATGTGGTTAATGTTTTTAGGATCATACTGGTTAGAGGTTATAGTTTTTGTGGTCAAAATGCGTTAAGGGAAGATTATGTCATGACTCATAGGGACTATGGGTCACAATGATGATGAGGAGGAGGATGACAATGTTGATTATGATGATGACAATAATTCTTAACCCATATAAATAAATAGTTTAAAGAGAATAAATCATATAAAAGATATAATCACATACCTCTTACATTTCAACATTTCTGCAATATCATAGATCTTCTTCTTCACCCAACTCCATATCTATATCATATGGTTCATAATCAATGTTGAAAGGATTGGCCATATCAACATCGTCATCAATGTCATTTTCAATAATATCATCGTCAATATCATCATCAAGAACATTTTCATCTACATCTAGCTCATCTTCTTCATCTGATAGAACATCTATCGTATGCTCATCTGCATCATCTTCTTCTTCAATATCATCTTCTTTTGGTACACTATTCTTTACATTCCTTCCTCTTGGATCATATCTAACAATGTACGACTAACTTACTTTACCTGGAACCTTTAAATAAAATACCAACTCACATTGGCTTGGAAGAACATAAGTTTTCGTGTCGGCTCAAATGTCCTTGTATTAACCATGGTAAATCCATTGGCATGCTCAATAACATTTCTTTTGGGATCATGTTCATTCATTTGTAACCTTTACCATTTGACCTCAAACATAACTAACTGGAAGGATTTAGAGTCACACTCAAGTATATCATCCAAATATCAATAATATCTATTTTTAGGTATTGTTGGATGTCTGTCACTTCTAGAGGAAACATTAGTGACCTGAAATACTGCATTTATCCTATAATCATAGGTTTTCTTCTTGTCATCCAAATTTTCGATCCAAATTTATAGCCATTGCACCACGTAGCCTTGTGGTGTTTCAACTGCAATATTCCCAAAACGTAAAAAAAAAATGCATCATCAGTCGATAAACATATTTAAACTTAGTAAAAATTTATAATAAAAAAAACACACCACATAGGCTAATATAATGGAAAATAACTAAAACATGATGTACTAGGTGAATATGCTTGCATGTTTATCTTTTAAACCATGTGCTAAATCAATTTCCATCTGAGTAATATTGGTATCTTGATTACGATGATATTCTTAGAGAAATGTAGCCACCCCTTCCCATGATAACCTACCATTACATTGTATACATCGATCTATCCATACCTTCATCAAATCAAGATTGTTTGCAATGTATAAATGTAGTACATCCCACTCTCGACCAACTGTATGAAAAAAGATTAAAAACTGATAAGAATAAAGATTAATAATTGATGGAAGAACAAAAATTGAATAAGTACCATATAGATAAAAATTAATAATTCCAACTATTATATATCTTTACCATCTAATTACCTTTCACTTTCCTCATTCTACCTTTCTCAACCAGAACCTCCCCTTCAAATTTTTTGATGGAGTTGACATCCCCAAATGCGAGGCACCTTCATATTTTTTGCTAATTTAGGAAGATAATGACTAATATACACCAAGTATTGATAGAAAACATAGTCGTCCACCATAGAACCCTTAGGACGTGATCTTTGTCTGAAAAAAGCCTTCAATGAATTCAAGTGCCTCTCCACCATCCACATTGACCTTGTGTGTACAGGTCCACACACTTCAATCTCCTTAACTTGGTGTATGAGGTAGTGTACTTGCGCATTGAAAAATGTCATAGGTAGATAATTTTTCATTTCACACATTAACCGAGGAATTTTTTTCTGGATAACCACCTACACATGATACAAGAAAATCATAGGTTTCAACAAAAAAGTATATACATTGCAAGTAAATTTACACATGTCAACAAAATCTGCAACAAATATTTTGCATATAAATCATTATTTACCACATGTATTTTCCAAGATCCTATATAACTTGTTTTGTGTTGTTGTCAAAGTTGTCAAGGAGAGATAGAGGTAGTACATACGATAACAAAAAAGGGATCATTATTTTTTTGAAAAGAAAACAAAATTAAAACTAAAAATAAGTATTACCAATATAGAAATCTACCAAAATAATTATCGTAATGAGGGTATACCAGTCATGAGTTTTTACCCCACCAAATTCACCTTTCTTCATTAAGATATTCTTTATGTTTGAAGAAAATCATGTGGGAAATTTAATTTTCCGAATGAACTCTTTACAACATTGCTTTATTGCTTTGTAAATAACCATGGAAGGCTATTTTGGTGTCCGTTGTTATTTGAATCAAACAAATTTTCCATTGCATGATTGGCTTCCTGAATGTCACCACAAATTTTAAAATTGTTTTCTTTGTCACTCCTTCCATCTAAGATTCTCCATAATGTTTCTATTACATTCTTCCTGATATGAATTGTATCAAACAAATGAGTTATTTGTAGGTGATCATAGTAGGGAAACCTACTGAATTGTATGGTGTAATTTTTCATTCCTCGTGGAATCCCATCAATGCCTTGGAAACCTCTATTATATTCCAACTTTCATAGGTGAGGTATCATTCTTCGTGGTTTTATTGCAGTATCTTCTTTCCCATTGAAAATATGTTTCTCGGTAGTTCTATACCTATGGTTCTTATGGAGGAAGTGTCTATACTCATCAACCACCTCCTTTCATAAACTTCTTGAATGATGAGATTTTATCATAGGACCACAAAATGGACATGCAAATTTACCCTTTGTTTGAATATCTACAAGATGTGGATTAATGTCAATATCAGTTATATAACAAGGAATTATTTAAGAAACATGCATGATATTTTCATCAAATTATATACTATTAAAATACAGTAGTATGTTACATACCACAAAAAATTGTTAGCCCTGGGGTATCATGAATTGTCCATGTAAGTATTCCACGGAATTGAAGTAGGTGTGGACACAAACTAACCTCCCTAACTTCCATAGGAAGCTAGAACAAAACAATACAGAATACAAACTTCACCTTATACTTCATTGTCATATAAACTAGTTCAGAGAGGAACGAGTGACATACCTTTTAAATGATGCTTGATCCTCACTAGTGTTGTCCTTGTCGCTCCATATTTGGATTTGTGGGATGGTGAACCTGTTTAAGAAGCACAAACTAACAAAGAGAGAGAGAACAATGATATATATATATATATATATATATATTCCAATGAATTGTATGTATAAGATCAAGGAGTTATACAATAAAAGCCAAGACACCTTTATAGGGAAGAAATGTATTGTTGCATTATATTAAAATGGAAAGTGGAGAATACAACCCATGCCTTGATGTTGAAAGATCCCTTTCAATGGCTATTTTCTCCAACACACACACCTTTTCTCCAATTCCTTTGATGAAGAAGATCCACAATCTGACTTAGAGAGCTAAAGCAAAGCTATCTCAAGTATAATCTATAGCAGAACTCTTCATGCATATGAAAACCTTAGCCTTTTCAACCTTAGCCTTTTCCATGAGAGATCCCTCTTTATATAGGGTGAAAGAGGGATGAATGAGGATATTAGGATGATCCCACTAAATCAAAGAAGCGAGTAAGATCCAAATCGATCGAAAGCCACCTCATATTCTAGAAGATTCCCTTCTAGAACATTCGTGAATTTTGACGTTTCCCTTGCTTAAGCATCGTCGCACCCTATGCACAGGAAGCCTATGACGATGTCGTAGTCCATATTTGGTGTAGAGTGTGACGATCAAGAATCATCGCACCCCAAGCATAGAGTAGGGTGTGATGATCTTCCTTGTCATAGTTTTTGAGGGAGGAAAAGAAAACCACTTTTCTCTTGGAGAAAGTCTCTTTAATATTTTTAGGGAACATGGAAGTGAGTTAAGAACATGTCGTCAGTTGATCACTCGGGTGACCAAAGTAATGTGTAACAGAATTCCCCCCAAAGTATGAAGCTGGAACCTGTGACAGTTGTAATACTTTGTAGAATGTGTGTGTTGAAAACAAGGAGCGCATCGATCAGGACCCTGCAAACAACCAATCATCTGCATAATAATATACCATCTTCTCAGGTAGGCACTCCCATACTCAAACTACAAGTGACTCTAATCATAAGTTTCAAATTGATTCATGGCCACTAAACATACATTGCAGATCCATGTCATCATGATTCAGCATAGCCACGAGAAATACACTATGGATCTATGCTCTTAAGGAATTCAAATTTGGACATAGCCACGAGACATACACAGTGGATCTATGTGTCAGTACAAACTTATGAATACTCTGTCGCAACCTGGACCGATATGATGAGATCCAGGGTCTTCAATTCCATCATCTCTAAGTATGAATATAGCCATGTGATTACAGGTGTCGAAGTAGAACATGTTAAAAACCACTTTATTACCGGTCATTAATGAAAACCGTTAACAAGTGTGAGGGAAATCACCATTTATGTCAATGACTCCAAGGTACTCCTAATACAATCCAACGAGTGTGAATGAATGAGTTGAATTCGAACACTCGATGGAATCTTCCAATCAGGGGCCAGTGATGTGAACCCACTGTTGAAAGCGAGGAAACATGTCATTGAGGCATGCAAGCTCCAAGGTACTCTGTGATTTCTAAGTCACGTTCCCGGATAATGAGTTGAAGTCAACAGGAAAAGACTTGTCATAGGAGGGCCTTAATGTATTCCCCGTCAATGACACGAAATATGTAACAGATTTGAAGTAGATCAGAGTATGAAGTGATTCGAAACTGACTCAGGGAAGGTCAACATGGTAGAAAATTTATAACTGCAGATGGCTAACTCGATAGAAGGCTAGTTTAGGTTGGACTTCTCTTGAACATATGAATGACACGATGATTGTCTTGGAAGCATTGAATCAAATGAGGACCCAACATATGAACTTGTGGATGGTCAAACAAGAGACAAATGGATTTCCCAACCCGGATATAGTGATGAAGGGGGGTGTCATGTTCAAGAGTGAATTTACTACTACTAACACATAAACAGTGACACATTTCTTTCTCAATTTTCCCCCACCATTTCTGGCAAGTACCTCTTTATTTTTACGCAAGCTTGAGGAGGATAACATATGCTTGTAATGTATGCTCATCCTTTGGACGAGTCCCTCGGAGTATGTTTAACGAACCCTAAGAAGGAGTGGTTCGATCCCATATGGGTTTTTCGATGCTTGTTTAACGATTCCAAAGAAAGAAAACTCAGGGGTTTTTCATGTTTAGAGAGTCTGAAAAACACTTAAAGAGAACTCCATAATGTCTTTTTTCATAAGTTAGTCTGATGAGACCAAAAAAGAGATAAACTATTGCTCATCATACGTTTTCTTGAAATACTTTTACGAGCATGAAAAGAACAAGATCGCTCAACTATCTTTTCATGTTTAGGGAGCTTGAAAAGAGCTTAAAGGATACTCCATAAGATTCGTTTTTCGTATTACCAATGTGAGTCCGAAAAAACGACAAAAGATTACTCCATTGCGTTCTCATGGTTTCACGAGCATGAGAAATAATTAAGACTGTGCTCGGAGTTTTTCCTAAAAAACCCTAAAATCATCTGTTCATAAGAAAAACATACAAAAACCGTCAAAAATGGTAGACCCCTATCAAACGTCTCGTCCTTAGAACCTTCAATCTATAATAGAAAACACTTTGAAAAGTTGGTTAGACTTTAGGGCATGGGTAAAATATAAAACATAATTTAATTTTGCAATAAATATGGTAAAAAATAATAAAATAGGCCAAAACAACCCTTTTACCATTTCATTTTGCAATTTCACCCAAATAGTGCCCAAAACCCTCTTTTTCTCCCAAATTTCAAATGTCGATTATGGAGCACCTAATGGATCATTTTGCAAACCGTCGCCGCCAAAAAGGTAATCTTCTGCCTCTTTATCTTTTCATGGTTTAAAATTTTGTTTTTATTGGTTTATTTTTTAGTTTGGGTCAATTTTCAGTGAGTATCTATGCTTTCAAATCATCGCAGGCCCACAGTATCGTGAACTGCAACGATCTGAAATCATCACAGGGGGTTCAAAGATAGGGTGAGACAACGTCGCTCTGCATGAAAGCAAAGCCCTACGACGACCGCAACTCAACTTTTGAAAAGATAAAATGAGCTAGGAAAACTTCCAAGAATTATTTTTTTATGATTCTAATCCTCTTTTAATGTTACTTGGTAGGTTTTCCTTGGTAAAAAATGCTTGAGTGGAGAGAATGGGAGCATGAGGAAGAATACTATTTTTTCGGGAATGACTCAAGCACAGTTATGGCACTTAGGTAATGTGGATTACTCAATTTCTTCAAAATTCAAGGCATGAGAGCCCAACTGAGGTTGCTAGAGTATCTGGTTCACATGTGGGATGTGAACGAATAAGCCTTTCACATGGGTGTGCAAACACTCACCTTGGATATAGAGGACATTTATTTTCTGACAGGTTTATCTCGCTAAGGCTTTCGGGTATCACTCTCGGGAAGCAGGGGTCGAGGAGAACCCATGGATTACTATGTTTCACACCATTGCGTGCCAGGTACGGAAAAATATAGTGGCAAGGTGGCCATTAGAGATTTTCGGGATTTACCATTTCGGACCATCATCTTTACCATTACCCGGATGGCAGCGAGTGCAGCTCCCCATATGGATTTTCAAATCCACTTTCAGTACGCCATAGAGTGCATGGAACCCAGGGTCTTCAATTGGTGTGTGGGTGTCTTGAAGAACATGAAAAAGCAAATGATAAAGTGTCAAAATGGTCTGTTGAAACAGTTTGGTTACGTGTCCATTTTGTTTTCCTTCTTCTTGGAGAGGGTACACATCTTACATCTACAGGTGGACTAGGGCATACCCTCTCCACAAGATCCACAGATAAAAATATGGGTGGACTTGATGGCTCGTCACGGTGGCGTGCCTATCGTCAAGTATGACAATGTTTTCTTCCAATGGCTGAGAAATCAGCTAATCATCATGGAGGACTATGCGTACGTCAGGACAGACTTCTGTGGGGATCCTTACTTAGCTCTTCCTGAGGGATCTCAGTGGGGAGACATAGGTAAGAAGAATTTTTTTCATTATATGATGTTTTTTATATTTTAATTATATAAAATGTTTTTTGTCATTTATCCAAGACTAATCAAGTGCTCACAATAATGAAAATGTGGCAACTTATCATCCTCTGGGATCATCTTCCATTCAGAGGTGAGGAGAGATAGGTGTTGTAGAAGGAGTGGTTGTCATGGATATCGAGGCGATTGAGCAGAAACTAGAGGGATTAACCATGAATATCCCTTATGCCACGGTGGACGAACTTCCTAGGCACTATCAACGCCATACAGTTGGTGTATCTGCATCTATTGGTTGACTGCTTCGTAGAGTGGCATGGGTAGTTGTTTGTTACAACGAGTAGCATCCTTGATTCTTTTGTATATGAAGCCATGAGCTTCACTTTTTGATATTTTGGTCCTTGGACAAAACACTTTTTGTAACTTTTATCGTTATTAATATAAAGTTCCTACCGGCTTACTTGTATTTTTAAAATATGTGTTTGGATTTATAAATGTCTCAAATGTCTGTCTAACACATAATTAGCCAATGCATATGTCAATGTGTATAGACATCTAGGAATATGTTGATATTCAATATAATCAAAATGTCTTTCCAAGAGGCAAATTCTTAAGTATACCCTTAACAAAGTAGGACTTTGGATGGAATAAATGTTACTTAATTGTAGCACTACTAACTGTGAATCGAGTCGTACAATAAGATGATAAATGCCAAATGAAATGGTGTCAATTAATAATTTAATAACAACATTGTATTCTGCGGTATTATTAGTTGCACGACCAAGGAAAACACCATGTAGACTGATCAACTCATCCATAGGTGCATAGATTACCCATGCAGCAGACACTAGGTTTTGAGTACTGCGACTAGCACCATCAGCAAAGCTGATATAGGGTAGCAAAGACACCGACATATGAAAACCAAGCACAATGAAAGGTAAGTAGCTAAAAGGCGGAACAAAAACGAAAAAAAATAGTACACTAAAAATACACAACACTCATGCAAAAATAGTTTAAGCATAGTACTTCTTCAAGTAAAGCCCATTTCTAGGTTCACTCAAAGGAATTCCATCATAATCTACCATCTCATAAGCCCCTTTCTCCAACACTCATTTCACAATATAAGGGCCATGCCACATGGGCTCGAATTTACCGGCCCCTAATAAGTCACGATCATGTTCGTAAAGAAGAACTAAATCACCCTTAGAAAAAACATGTGGTTTGACATGCTTTTCATATTGAGTTTTGACACACTTCTTTTCAGTTTCAATGACTAAGGGAGCATCACGGCGAGTCTCATCTAATTGCATCAAATACAAGAGATGTTCCTCTTCATCTAAGGTGTTAGGGAGAAGTTCGATAGCTAGTTTCAAAGATGGGATTTCACATTCAATCGGCAGAATAGCTTCAATACCATATACTAACTGGAAAGGTGTGAACCTTGGGGAAGATTTAATATATGCTTGATAGGCCCATAATTCCGAGAAGAGCATCGTGTGCCACAAGGTTCTAATTCATAATGCTTTGACTTGTGAATTCCTATCATCCGTCGAAGCATAGTAGTAATAACTTTGTTAATTACTTCAACCTGGCCATTGGCCTATGGATATTAAGGTGTCGAGTTTTCATGTCGAAGACCCAACATCTCGGTAAGTTCTGACATCATGAAATTGCAAAAATGACTACCATGGTCAGTGACGATGGCTTGAGGGACACCAAATCTAATAACGATATGATTGAATATGAATAACGCTGCAGTTTTCTCGGTGTTATCCAATGTAGGCATCACCTTGG
This sequence comes from Picea engelmannii, assembly GCA_009831015.1. Taxonomy (NCBI): domain Eukaryota; kingdom Viridiplantae; phylum Streptophyta; class Pinopsida; order Pinales; family Pinaceae; genus Picea; species Picea engelmannii. The sequence goes on along the minus strand of ML798585.1, from coordinate 174,788 downwards.
CCCATTTAGTGAAATAATCCACGGATACGATGATGTATCCATGCCCCCCGACAGAGTGAGGGTTACATTTCATAAAGTCAATGCCCCATTTATGTAGGAACTCTTTGAATGCTTCGACCACCACCCTGGAAAAGATGGTTGGGGCATTCTTCAATCCAAATGGCATCATTGTATACTAGTAGGATCCTCATTTTATTTCAAACATGGTATTATGGCGATCTTCCTTGGCAATCTGGATCTGATGGTATCATGAAAATCCATCTGTAAAAGAATATACCTTCTGGCCTCCCACGTTATCTAATACTTCGTCAATGAATGGTGTAGGGAAGGGGTCATGCAAACAGGCATCGTTCAGATTCCTGAGATCTACATAGATCTTGATCTCTCATATCTTCTTGTCTTGCACCACCATAGGGCTAATCCATTCTAATTCTTTGACAGGTTCTATAATTCCTGCTTCCAGCATTCTATCGAGCTCAATCTTCACTTTCTCCTTATACTTAGGGTTCAATCTGTAGGGTCTCTGTTTGACTGGTCTTGCATTTGGTTTCAAAGGGATCCTCATCTCTCCCATAGGCCCTTTAATGCCCTTCATATTAGTAAACTTGGTCGGAAACAAGTCCTAATATTCATGCAGTAACTCCGTTATCTTGTCAATAATAGCAGCATCCCAATAATCTCCAACATTTGCAAGCTTCGGTGTTTGATCTGTTCCAATATTGACCTTCTTAATATTGATCGGTTGTCCAATTAATGGTAGTTGAACTCATGGTCCTTCCACATATATATGTCCCTTTGTTTCTGCGATGTTCACCTTCCTCAGATCATCGTCTTCATCAACATTGTTGTTGTAACAGCCTTGCAGTTTTTGGAGAGGCGTAGTCCATTCGTCCTTTTCTTGTTCTAAAGGGAGGCTAGAGGCCTCCTCAAATACTTTCTATCTTACAATCTATAATTCTTGATATACTAAAGGATATTGACTTTCAAATAAGAAGGTGGTTACAAAATTCGGATTCATACCTTCCCAATCTACAGTGATGAGGCGCAACCCCACTTGAAGGTACCAGTTGATAAGGGTTGTGTCTAGTGTGTTAATGAACTTTTGCACCCAATTATCTTTAGGAATGTGTCTCCGGGCTTCCTCGCAACTTTTCACATGGTCCTTTGGGCAGCTTCGACCTATATACCGAACTTTGCAGCCTTCTACTTGTGCTGAGAACCGTGTTGTCATCAGGGTACGACATTGTACCCATTCTGTAATGTTGTTTTTGTGTTTCCCCAACCATCTTGTTGTGTTGCTTTCAAGGCCTCATCCATTGCCAACAATCTATGTTGTGTTGATACACTTGCTTTGAATTCCAACAAGAAGGTTTCTAAAGAATTCAGACCATCAAAGGTGGGTAAGTTATTTACTGTTGTGTCGATCCAGCGAACATCTCTGGTTAATCTAGCACATCTCCTTGTAGATACTTCATACATTTTGTTCCTCCAGTTCTCCAGTGCTTCTTCTGAATCTAATGAACATGCATTGTCACTTTGCCAGCTTAGGTTCCCATAGGTCATAGGATTAATATAATCTTGTTGTTTGACTATTAGTTTGTATATGTTTTCCAGTTCATATGCGCGGTCTTCTTCTCTGATAGGTTATGTGTATCGTTGACCTTCATATGGATATAAAAGTGCAATGAACCTAAGGCCATCTCTTTCAAACTTCATACGTCTTTTATTTAAATCAACCACAGTGGAATTATTGAAATCCCAATCAATTCCTAATAGTGCAGGGTAAGGGCAGTTGTCATCAACTATCTCAATTACCACAAAATCTGCAAACGTTCTTACTTCGTCGATGTCCACAGGGACATGTTCCAATCTTCCAAAGAGGCTTACAGCTTGCTGATTATCCATCCTAAGTATGATAGGGGAGTAGATCAACTTTAGTTTTCCCATCAGTGCCCAGGTTTGCTTCATCATGACATTGACCTCCGACCCTAAGTCAAGGACCACATAGTCTATATCATATTCTCCTATTTGAGCATTCAAGTGTAGTTCCTTATTTGTCCTTCTCTTCTTGGATAGTTGATGTACTACTTTATTCAGTAAAGGGTCTATCTTTCCTAGCTCATACTATCTGATTAAATTTTGTAGCTCTTGTATAGCGCTTTCATCCTGAATCAACTTAATACAAGTATATAAAAATTCCATGAGCTTGCTTACCTCTTTTCCTTATTTTGGCGAAGCAGATTGGTCAAATGCTAGAGGCATTCCATATTCTCTTACTTATGGCCGTGTCTTTGATGAAGAACCTTGGTCTCCTTTGAACTCTTTTCTTGCCTCCTCAAATATTTGTCTTTCTTTCTTTGCGTCAAAAGTTTGGGTCTTCTCTGTATCTTTCCTAACTCCTGAGTCTTTTGTAGTCTTTCCTTGGGTCAGTCTGTCTTCTCCTTTAAAATCGCCTCCTCTAGTGATAACAGTGACTCTAGGGTATTCTCCGCGAGTTTCAGCATATATCAGTTTCACTTGCAGGTTCTGGTGAGGTCCTCATCTTTCCTAAAGCTTAGCTAGCAGCACAGGACAATCTTCTATAATGTGTTCGAAGGAACTGCAGTATTTTCAAGTAGTGCAAGGGTTCTGACAGTTCCTTTCTAAGTGTCATGGTTGTGCCCAGTTGTAACAAATGATCTTTCCTTGACCTCGACCCATACCTCCTCCTCCTCCTCATCCTTTGAATCCATCGTGAGGATTGAAGTTTCCTCTTCCTGGAGAATTATACTGTGTAGTGTTTCCTTCTTGTTGTACTTCACCTTGAATTTTGTATATATCCCTTGACCTTTTGTGCATGAGTTCATAAGCCCTATAATCCCTATCATCGTGCCCCACGGACTTACAGAATGTGCAATACAAATTTGTGGGTGCCTAAACGTATTTTTCCATGTAATAGCACTCACCAGGGTGATGTTTATTTCTACATACCTTGCACCAGGGTAGGGTGACTTGCTTCAAAGGGCTCGGAGCTCCAGAGGCCAAGTATTCATGAAATAGGGAACAATGCTCCTTGTCATGGCCTTCTGATTTTCATCTGACACATCATATGTCTTCTCTTTTATCTTTTCCCTTGTCTTTCCTCATATCTTCGACCTGCAGAGACAAACTAGTTAGTTGACTCAATATTTGACTCGTACCTAAGATGGATTCTCCCATAGGGGATAACTCTAACTTCATGGTGATCTCCAGCGCCTAAGACTGCGAAGCAATCTTTTGTTGCATTAGAGGAACTCTGATCTGTGGTAAGAGGGCAGCAATGAACCATTCTTTTTTCTGCTCATCTGGGATCTGAAAAGTCAATCAGCCTGTTAAGGTCTTGAATATTTGATCGAATTCCCAAATAGGTTCAGCTACCTTCTGCTTGATCTCTTTCATCTCTGTAACACATTGTGACTCCGACTTGGGTTTCTTGAACTCCACAATCAATGCATTCTTGATCTCACTCAATGGATTAGGCTGTACAAGTTCTTGGACAAGCTTCATGTACCAGCTCAATGCGCGATCTCTTAGAGTAGTGTTGAACTGGATTCTTTTAACAACTTCATCGGGGACATTTTTAATATTCCATACAGATTCACATAGGAACCAATGTTGGTCAGGATCTTCATATCCATTTCCCCTAAATATAGGGAGCCTCATCTCATCTGCCATAGAGCTTCCTAGGTTTCTTGTTTGAGTATATGTTGAACTGCTAGTAATAATACTTTGAGGAAACTAGTGACTCTGACTATTCTGATTTCTTAGTGTTGTTGAACCAACAGGAGGATTAAGAGTACTTAATTCAACAGTCTGCACAGTTCCTAAAGTTTTTGGCTCATCCCGACGAGGTTCTTCAACTTTCCCTTCCTCTGTCCTAGCAGGTTCTGAATGCTCTTCGTCCATCAGATATGCCTCTTCTCCACTATATAAACCCTCGTCCCCATAGTTCTTCTTAAACAGGTTTGCAAGATGAACTTCTCTTAACACTCTCCCACTACGCGTATGTTTGGCTTCTGTGTCGCTGTCGTTGTCTGAATTCTTGAACATTAGCTTTTTCAAATCCAACCAATCTATTGTATCTTCAAGATGTTCTTCTCATGCAATAGCATCTTGATTCTTAACTTTAGAAAGTGTAAAACTTTTCCTCTGGGTCCCTTGAAGAAATATCTCTCGACTTGGCTATATGACTCTACTTTGTCGACAGCAAACTCGATGATGTACCCTCCAATGGTGTTATCAAACCAGTGATCTACTGCTTGTGACATGGCATTATCAACTCTCTTGACCTTCTTGATCAGCGTCGATGTCCAAACCATAGGAGGTCTAGATCTGATCTCAAAATGGGTGTCTTCTAACCTAGCTAACCACTCATATAGCTCCTGATGGATTCCTCCAAAAAAAATATTGTGTATATCGGTAAAGATATATCTTCCTAACAAATTATCTATACTAAGATTATGGTTCTTGTTCTGGGCTTTGGTGAAGTCCTTTTCTTGATCCTCTATCCACTTTTGAATTTATGTCTTTGATGGAAACCACCTTGACATTCCCTCAAGAAGATTCATGTCCCGGCAACAGAACCATTTGTTGGCACAGGGGCAGACCCAGGGTTCAGCTCCAAGAGTGCACCAACAAGCCCTAATTATTGGCCCTTTCGGCAACACCTGCGAAGCAGATGTAGTCTCACCCGAAGAAGCTATGGGGGGGTTGTAGGACAGATATGTCTACAACCAAGGGGAATATCAAGTGGATCTAGCACTAGAACAATAAAGCATGCATATATCACTTATCAGCGTAAATCTACTCCACACAACTATCGATCAGATCTAACACATTAATGCAATAGCAGTATATCAATGACTAAGAACAGAACACCAATCACACATACGACACAAGATATACGTGGTTCACCCTCTCTCTAGGGCTACGTCCACAGAACTGTGCTTATAATATATTAGGATGAAGCATACAGTTCTTGTTTGTGCTCTCAGCTAGTAGATCTTCTTTCTCCTCCTCTTTGTCTCTCCCCTTCTTGCGCACCTAGCTGCAGGACTTGATCTCCGCACCTAGCTGAAGATCTTACAATACCAGAAGGCTCTTACACTTAGCACTTCTCTCTCACACACACAATAATCACTCATGCCAATAAAAAACCTAGAACAAATAATACCAATAATAACAACAACGCATCCCAGGTCCTTTAAACCTCTATTTATACATTACAATCACTCACCGACATCCTTAGACCAAAACCTAGGTGTCAAAACCCTAGATACCAAAACCCTAGGTGTTTAAAACCCTAGGTCAACTTGACCCGTATTTTCAAGGCTTCGCCAGCCTATCTTTCCTTCCTTCTCGCGTGGTGTTTCAAAGCATCCAACGGTGGTTTTTTTCTTGTTGAGTTGTCCACGATTCTTCTTCCTTTTTCATCTATCATCCTCGATCTCCTCATCCAACGACTTGCTTTCTCTTACTTTGCTCTGTCTTTTCTGCTCTTTTGCTCACTTCGACCCAGTAACAGTCACTGTGTCTTCTGCGCAGTTTGCATTTTGCCTTTTCTTCCTTGATCTTCACTTACTTTCATAACCAAGGGCCAACAAGGGTAAAGAGGAGAATGATGAGATCGGATCTTATTGTTATATGTTTGAAAAGCGTGGCATTTCTGGACGGAAGTACTACAATCCTTAAACAATGAAGGCCATAAGTAACCAACTCGTAAGATCTTTTGGGCATTGGCATACCCAAACATATAACCACCACATGCTCTGGAATGATAGTCATTCAAAGCTTTCTCAGCTTCATAATAGGTTAGGCATCGTCGAAATATTGAATCAATACCACAACGGTAAAGGGTATCACCAACGATAATATATTGGCGGGCTTGATACCGAATACGACAACGATCCATACTAGAAATATCGGGCCAGAAATTTTGGGTTTGGAGATAAATGATAATGTCTCCATACCATATGTCATCAAAACTGATCAAAAAGAGAGATTCATCAGGAAAGGAATCCTCTACCACAATTTATGTTTCAGTAGAGGGAAGGTCACATATCAATTCGGAAAAAACCAAATATTTCTTTGATTTGGCATGCTCAAATTCCAAATCAAACTCCTGGAGAATCACTATCCATTTGGAGTATTTCCCCCCCAACAATTGTTGAGTAAGGATGTGTTACATAGGGTTGCAATCGGAAATGATTGTGGTTTTGTGTAATAAGATATAATGACGAAAACGTTGAACATCTTGAACAGCTGCCAAGGCCAGTTTCTCCACATGCAAATATTTGGTTTCAATGGTCGTGAGACTCTGACTCAAATAGTAGATGACATGTTCATCATGCAAATCATCCTCTTGGACTAGAACCATAGCGATGGTAGAGTCTGAAGAAGCTAAGTATAAAAAATAATCTCGACTATAATCGGGTGGAAATAAGAGTGGTGTACGGGTTAAGGCAAGTTTCAAAGCTTCAAAGGCTTTGTTGAAAGTGTCGTCCCATACAAAATCTTGACCCTTTTTAAGAAGACAAGTAAAACCCTTCGTTAATTCAACATATTTGGGGATGAATCGATGTAAAAATTTTGCCTTCCCTTGCAAACTTTGGAGTTGGAGCAATGTAGAAGGAGGAGGAAGATTAGAATAGCTTCAACCTTCAAAGGGTCCACCCTAATCCCATGCGTAGAAATGATAAAACCAAGAAGTCGTCTGGACTCTACACAAAAAATGCATTTATGTGGATTCAATCGTATGCGATAATAGTGACAGCGTAGGAAAATGGCCCATAAATGTGTCTGGTGATCTTGACAACGCATGGAATGTGTCGGTAAATCATCTAGGTAAGGTTGTGCAATGTGCTTAATATCATGAAAAGCATAAGACATAGAGTGTTGAAAAGTCACACCAACATTCTTGAGACCAAAAGGTAGTTTTTGGTATGTGAAGATTCCCCGAGGGAAAAAAAAAAAAAGCAGTCTTATGTTGATCTGCAGGTAAAATATTGATTTGATTATAGTTGGAGAAACCATCTATCAAAGAGAAGATTTCACTCCTGGCACAGTCGTCAACGATCTGGTCAACAAAAGGGATTGGATGATTGTCTTTGGGACAAGCCTTGTTAATATCCCTATAATCTACACAAACACGGATCATGCCTTGTTTCTTCATAACCGGAACAAGATTAGACACCCAATCAGTCAAATCCACAAGATAGACAAAACCAACTTTAAGAAGTTTTTCAACTTCAAGTTTAATAGCAGCAACTTTGTGTGGATGTACTAGGCGAAGTCTCTGTCGAATGGGTTTAGCGTCCAGGTAAGTCTTAATCTCATGTACAACAATATATGGATCAATTCTAGGCATCTCTTCGTAACTCTAGGCGAAAACATCGCGGAATTCTTGGAAAAGATCTTTATAAATTTGGACCTCATCAGCAGAACATGAGGCACCGATGTGAACATTTTCCATGAGTCTGGGTTTAATCAAAATATCTAAAGGGATGGTGGGTGAAATGTTACCCAATTTCCCTTCATACAAAACATCATTTATTGGTTCAGGAACAGGGGAAATAGTAACGAAAATAGACGAATTCGAAATCCGTTGATAGCTCTCTATAGTCTCGGGTTCCAATAAGAGAATAGAATGATGATGCCCATCATCCCATGGGGTATCTTCCATAGACATGATTGTCATAATCATTTCATTGGTGTGAAAGACTATGTGAAATGGATCTGAATATCTATCTAAGAGAGAATGAGGAGAATGATTTGTTGATTGAATAGCTTGATAATCCAATTCTACTGGGCTTAAAGGCATTATGTCATCGTAACGAAGATAGTCGTCGGAGCAAGGTACTATCCAAGGGTCATAAGACTCAGGGATTTCACCAATGATGGTTTATATCAAGTTAATTGAGGCAACAAAATGAGTATGAATATCAGGTGGTGGAATGGGGGACGTACCCATTAACGATGAATATTTTAAAAGACCCACACCGACATTCTCATAATCGGGAGGTGTTTTCGCAATGAAAGCTACGTTACTTGTATGGGAATCAAAATTAAAGAAGGCAAGTTGGTCGAAAGTAACAACTTTTCCTTGGTGAGGGAAATGTATCACACGGAAAAGAGTAGAAACAACTGCATGCATGGAATCAATCCAACTACGACCAAGTAAAAGGTTGTAATTGAGAGGTGCATCAAATACCTCAACCTCAACAGTAATCACTTTGCCTTCTAACGTAATAGACAATGAAGTAAGAACACCATAAGGTTTAAATCATGTACCATTAAATGCATTAATATTATTGTGTGACTCGGTAAGGGCAAGAGAGCCAATGGCTTTCCAACAAGTGATGGACATGACGCAAGTTGAGGCTCCTTCATCAATAACGGTTTGAAAAATATTCTTATTTTCCACAATAACTTGTATCCGAACTGATAATTGAGGAGGAAGCCTTGGAATATGATCTTCCAAGTCAAATATTATCAAGTTCGTATCAGTAGGATCAATTCCACCAATAGCCTTTAATAGTGCCTTCTGTTTGTAGGAAAACTTTGAAGGACTTCTAGAGCCGACATCGCATAAGGTGCCTGTGCAAGATCTTCTACAATACTGTATTTTTGAGCAGCACGTGCATGAGGATTAAACGACAACTCATCATTGAACAATGCTCTTAGGAGGAGGACAAAGAATTGTATCTATACTCGATCGTTTGATATGAAGAGGACCGTTGGGAGGTGAAGTTGATGGAGGAGGTTGAACCAATGGAGGTGGTGGATCATCAACTTTCTCTTTCGAAGGAGAATAATCTTTGGCTCAAGTAGCGACTGCAACTTCATTCTTCTTGGAGTCACCAGTACACATAAGTACATAAGATGTGGTAGATGGATAAGGTTGGTCTTGAATGACCAATTGGGCCTGTTATTGAGAAGGAAAAGGTTGTGACAAAACGGCAAGTGTAGAATGTGTCTTGGTCCCTTGCAAGAACTTAGTAACCTCAGCACGTTGTGGAAAATATTTCGTATAATGATCCTCACCACAGATAAGACAAGGATAATGAGGTTTTCTATTTTCTTTATCATCAGCATGATGAGTCTTGGGTTTATTGGATTGTTGATTATTATTATTTTCCTCCTTATTCTTGCCCTTCCCTTTATTTTTATTTTTATTTTTACTGGTAGGTGTAGATTGAACCGAATTAACCTCAGAGGTTTTACTGGGAGAAGGAGTTGGAGGAGGATTATTTTGAAAATTAGAAGTATTAGACTTGGGATTGGAATGATTGGCTTGTTTAGACTAAGCCTCGGCATGGAAAGTGCCAATCACGCCATCAGCAGCATGAGAAGCTACTGGAGGTGTTGGGGTTGGATTTGTAGACGGGCGAGGAGCATCCGGGATCAAGTCATATAGTGTTCCCATTTGAGAATAAACAAGATCCAACTATTGAGCATGACTAATCTCCTTCTCTTCAGTGACTAAACCACCCATGGCAACATCACGGGCTATAGGACCAATGAGTGACTTGGTAAACTGTTAATTTTTAAGTTATTATTAGAGTTCTTTGCATTTCAATAAATAACAATAACATAAGATAGGATCACTGAGAAATACATAATCATAAGAGACACATCATTTATCCTGGGAAACCCTCATGGGGGAGAAAACCCAGCAAAACTTCCTTATTATAGATAGCCAATACAATGCCAAGAGATAACTCAAACAAATATNCTCTCTCTCTCTCTCTCTCTCTCTCTCTTCTTCAACTGCAGCTCTGAAACTTGTCTCTCAATGAACAAGTGAGTGTGTGTCTAACTGAGGCGCTAGCCTCCTTATTTATACAACACTGGAACATGTGGAGGTGTCTTTTCACTGGTAGGGTTGACCTCTCCTTCTGGGTGGTTATAACCACCTTTAGTATATTCTTGGTCGGACTTCTTCTTCTGCCTATTACAATTATAATTTGACCAATCCACAAAAGGGGATTTGTCCTTTACAATATCTGACATGATCAATCCACAATGGGGATTGATCCAATGAATAATATATCAATAATAATTAGAATACACTTTGCAATTACATTATTTCAACACTCCCCCTTAACAAGAAGGGTATTCTATAACAGCATCAAGCGAGAGAGAGGACTGCATCATCAACAACATCAGGAGGATAGAATCATCAATATCATATTGGAACACTGACTAGCGTATCTATAAATCATCGAAAGTTTTCTCATCGACAGCATCGCCATTCTCAAAGGAATCCAATCATCATCTGCATCAATATGGTTTAGTATAAAACTAATACATCATCATCACATCACGAGGTTGGCTCATCATCACAATACTGGACTGGCTTTACGTCACAAATATCAAGCTGGAAGCACAGTACTCATCTTGCTTTATGTCACAGCAATCAAGCTGGAAGCAAGATACTTGTCTTTCTTTGCATCACAACAATCAAGTTGGAAGCAAGATACTTGTCTTTCTTTACGTCATAGTAATAAAGTTGGAAGCAAGATACTAGATTGGCTTTACGTCACAGCTATCAAGCTGGAAGCACAGTACTAGTCACATCTCATCTCATCGTCTTGCTTTACGTCACAACAATAAAGTTGGAAGCAATATACTAGACTGGCTTTACGTCACACCTATCAAGCTGGAATCACAGTACTAGTCACATGTCATCTCAACATTACTCCCCCTTTCGAGGACGGTCCTTTTAGTCTATACCAAGCTTATCTCGAAAGTGCTCAAACTTTACACGAGATAGAGGCTTGGTCAACACATCGAAAACCTGTTCATTCGTGCTAATGTACTGGAGCTTTATGGCTCCTCTCTGCACCATGTCACGGATGTAATGATATCAGATCTCTATGTGATTCGACCTGTCATGGAATACAGGATTCTATGTCATCTTTATGTAGCTCTGGTTGTCACATAGGATCGTGGTTGCTTCCATCTCTAGGTCAAATAGACTGGTCAACAACTTATGAATCCATATAGCTTCGTAGCTAGAAGAACAAGCAGCAATGTATTATGCTTCCACTGTACTGAGAGAAATATTGGATTGCTTCCTACTCTACCATGAGATCATGGTTGATCCCAAACTGAAACAGCATCCTGAAGTGCTCCTCCTATCAGAAACACTTCCATCCTAATATGAATCAGTGTACCCACTCAATGTGAAATCATGATCTCCATCATAACTGAGACCACAATCTAATGTACCCTTAAGGTACCTCATCACATGTTTTGCAGCCACTAGGTGAACATGTCTGGGTTCTACCAGAAACTGACTCAAGGTGTTCACGAAAAAAAAAATATATGGTATGGTGTTCGTCAAGTACATCATCGATCCAATGATATATCTATACAGCGTGGCATCAATCAATTCTGACTAAGTTTCGACCAGCAGCTTCAGCTTCGTTTCCATGGGTGTATTCATGGACTTTCACTCTAACATGTTGAATCTCTTCAAGATTTCGACTACATACTTCCCTTGGTTAAGGAAGATCCTCTCTGGACTCTACCATACCTCAAGACCTAAGAAATAATGCATTAGGCCAAGGTCTTTCATCTCAAATTATGAGGCGAGCCTCTTCTTACATTCAGTGATGAGATTCTCTTCTCCAGTTAAGAATAAGTCATCCACAAACAACAATAATATCACTGGCTCATCGTCCATAACCTTGAAGTAAAGGTTAGAATCTGCTTTACTCTTGGTAAAGCCCAAGCTCGTCAGGAAACTTTCTATCAGGCCATACCAAGTTCTAGGAGCTTGCTTCAATCCATACAGAGCCTTCTTCAACTTGCAGACATGAGACTTCTTGTCTTCAACTTCAAATCCTTGAGGTTTCTCTATATACACTTCTTCTTTGATGATACCATTTAGGAAAGTTGTCTTTACATCCATCTGGTGTAACTTCCACTTCATCTTAGCTGCAAGGGCTATGATGGTTCTGATCGAAGTGTATTTGGCTACAGGAGCGAATGTCTCTTCATAGTCAATGCCTTCCTTTTGAGAAAATCCACGAGTGACAAATATTTCTTTATACTTCTCAATACTTCCATCAACAGCATGTTTTATTTTGAAGAGCCATTTGGAAGATACCACATCCTTTCTCTTCGGTCTGGGAACTATTTCCCATACATCATTCTTTATTATGGATTGGTATTCTTCTTTCATGGCATCTGCCCATTCTTTCTTCTGAATGGATTCTTCAAAGAAAGTAGGCTCTTTCTCTAGGAGATCACACATCAAAGCCATATAACTGGAGAATGGATTAGTTATCTTCACCTGTCTCGTGGTTCCTTCGGGAACACCATACTTCTCTCCATATTGAATAAGATAACTTTCCCAAACAGGATTTCTTTTATGGGAGATCGTCATCTGAGGAGGTTCTTGAAATTCTACTATGTCTTGATCTTCTAGAATTTCCTCATTAGGGGAAGTTACGACTTCCCTCACTGGTTATGTGGCTTTGGGAACCTCCCTCACTGATTCTGTAATTACGGGTTCCTCTTCATATACTTCTTCAAGCTGGCATCTTCTCGATTTCTTGAGCATTGCATCTTCATCGAAGGTCACATCCCTATTGATCTCAATCTGATGGTGACCTGGTATATAAATCCTGAAGGCCTTGGAGACCTCACAGTATCCCACAAATATTCCCTTCTTTCCTGAGGGTTCCATCTTGTTTCTCTTCTCTTTCGGAATATGTATAAATATTGGGCAGCCAAATATTTTGAGATGGCTTGCCTCTGGTTTCTTTCCGGTGAACATATCTTCTGGGGTCTTGAACCCAAGTGCACTATGGGACAATCAATTTTGCACATATACGGTTGTCATTGTTGCTTCTGCCCACAAGTACATTGGAAGATCTTGATCATGGATCATGGTCTTCACGGCTTCCATTATCGCTCTGTTCTTCCTTTCAGCTACACCGTTTTGTTGAGGATTATAGGGAGTAGTGAGTTCCCTATTGATCCCAACATCTTTTCAAAAGTTCACAAACTCTTTTGAGGTGAATTCTCCTCCATTATCTAACCTGAGTATCTTGATATTTCTTTCAGAAAGATTCTCTATCAAGGCTTTGAATTCCTTGAATTTGTTGAACACTTCATCTTTAGATTTCAAAAAATACACCCAGGTCTTACGAGAATAATCATCAATAAATGATACATAGTATACATACCCACTAATGGAGGACGATGGCATTGGGCCACACACATCTGAATGAATGATTTCTAGGACTCCTTCTTCTTTTTTTTCTCTTCGGAAAAGGGTTCTTGATGTTCTTCCCTTGTGCACATCCATTTCACATGCATTCATGGTCAACCTTGAGTTCTGGTAGACCTGTGATAGCTTTACATACGTATGGTAGCACCTTGTAGTTGATGTGAGATAATATTCTATGCCAAATTTCACATGGATAATGGTGTGGGCCATGGCAACTTCTGAGTGACCTTTTAGCTTATACAAGACATTTTCTTCTTTTCTAATGATAATTGCTTCATTTATGGTTTCTCCTTTAGCCCACATAAGAACTTCTCCATCTATAAAGGCAACTCTTAAGCCTTTCTTTTCTAAAGCTGAAATGGAGAGTAGGTTCTTTATCAAACCTGGTACATAGAGTACGTTCTTAATCTTCATTGAATTCCCTGAATTAAGCTTGTAGTATGATTCTCCCACTCCCTTGATGGGATATTGGTAATCATCTCCAAGTGTCACTTTCTGAGAAAACTTATTTTCTGAAATACAAGAGAGAATATCTCTTTGACCTGTCATGTGCTTGGAAGCACCACTATCAATGAGCCAAGTGTCCTCTCCAGGTGTTACCAATCCTGAGAGGGACAAGATTAAAACATAGTCTTTAATATGTTCTATTATCATATTTGCGGGTGGTTCTTCATCTTCGACTGCATGGGCATGGTGTCTCTTATTTTTCCGCAATGTGTCCCATCTTGTCACAATGGTAGCATTGTACAGATGAGTAATCTCTTTCCTTTCATTGTCATTTCTTCTAGAATCTCTTTGGATGAGATTCTTTATGACTGAATTTGTTTTGGGGGTGAGACTCTTTATAAGTCTCTTTCTGGAAGTAAGACTTCTTCCTTCCTCCTTTAGTGTGAGTAACTAGGGATTGATCTTCATCTCTTGCTAGTAAGGCCTCTCGGTTAGCTACTCTTGATTCTTCTTGAATGCATTCTTCCCAAAGACTATCAAATTTTATTTTCTCCTTTCTTGCACAAATGGTTTGGATGAATACATCCCAAGGTCTTGTGAGACCATTGAGGGTCGTCATTACTGGCAGGTTTGACTTCTCGTTCTTGGTGGTTATAACCACCTTTAGTATATTCTTGGGCCTCTTTAATATATTATAGGTCGACTTCTTCTTCTACTTATTACAATTATAATTTGACCAATCCGCAAAAGGGGATGTGGTCCTTTACAATAGCCGAAATGATCAATCCGCAATGGGGATTGATCCAATGAATAACATATCAATAATAATTAGAATACACTTTACAGTTACATTATTTCAACATAAACCACTTGTCTAGTAATTGATCAGGAAGAGGAACTTTGATTAAGCATCTTCTCCTCCTCCACTCATGAATATGATCGAAAATGTGAGTGGACGAGGATTGTTTAAATGAACTCAAAATTTTGGTTCTTGTCTCATATCGGATTGGTGGCTGGTAATGCGTTAAGAAATCCATAGCTAAGGTATTTAAGTCATTGAAGAATCCTCATGGAAATTCAATATACCATTTGGTTTTCGAACCCGTCAGAGTTCGTTGGAAAAGATGCAATCTAATGGAGTCATCCATCAAAGAGTTAGATGAATACCAAAGATGGAAAGTCATGACGTGATTGTTTGGGTCTTCCCCTGATCGACCATCAAACTTTGGAATGTCGGATGGTAACTTGGAAGGTATGACCGACCAATAAGGAGAATGCAATATAGGATCATTCAAAATCCTAGATAAATCCGGTAAATACAAAGTAGCAATAAACGGTATTTGTTTGTTCACTTGAGGAAACTAGTAATTCTGAGGAGGTAGTCTCGTAGGTATACCAGTAGGACCATAAGAAATCTGTAGATAGTTAGAGGGTCCTGTCAAATTCATTGGTGGAGGTTTTTGAGTCAAATATCCAACTTGAGTTTGTTTATTGGGTAAGATTCCTTGGGAAGGAGCATTAGACTAAAAACCTTGACCCCAGGTAGGATTCATAGAACCTGGATATGGTTGCCCGGGATTAGGGGGTACAAAAGAATTAACTTGAGAAGGTTTCCCCCCAGGTATTTTTTTATTTCCTTGGAAAGGAAAATTCCAAGGTTGAGACAGTAATCCAGGGATATACTGCCCATACACTGGGTTATGACCCCCAACTTGGGGTTTCCACCCAACTTGAGTTTGACCTCCAACGGGAATTTGCAAATTGGAAGTGACAGAATGACTTGTGCCTCCAATTTGATTGGAGCTACTTGGGCCAGGATGATTAGATCCTCCAGGTGAAGGTGGAGGAGGCATGTTAGGCCCCCCAGAGAGAACCTAGGTAGGTGTAGGAAAAAAACTACTAGCATCATTATACCCAAGAGGAACAAATAGATTAGCCCCTCCAGACGGATTCTGGGCAGGATTAGCAATAGAAGTATTTAGAACGTGATACCCAGGTGGAAGTGATGGATTTGGTCTAAGAAGAAGTGGTTTTCCAATAGGATCTTGAGGGGTTACTGCACTTCCGGCAGAAACATGCGTAGCTTGTGGGACCATGGTAGAGATAGCAAGCTGGAGAGGAAGAATTGTATGAGAACCAACCAGCAATTGGTATGAAACTATGACAACATTATTGGTCATGCCGGTAAAATGATCCAAGGGTGTTGTATAAGCAATGGAAGTCATGGGTGTATGTGATGCCATAGGTTGATTAGAGGTCCTCTGATGTAAGTGACTCATTACTAGTTTTTCAAAAATATCATGTCTTGAAGAGGTTCTCCAAACAGAGCGGACAGGACCAGAAGAGCTAGGATCAAAAGTTCCAGCAGTATGAAATGGAGTACTAAACGACTCACTCTGAAAGGGTGGATCATCTACACCAGAATCTGTGTGAGGTCTAGTAGGTATTCTAGTATAATATTCAGCAACAACGTCTCCCAATGAATTTATCCGGAGCAAAAGTGGATCACGTACAACACTCAATAACAGATTTACAGGAAGTATGGATTCTTCCTATGGAGTAGAACTTTCAATCTCAGAGGCTATATCGTTATTGACTGCTCCTTCAGGAGAACCCTCGGGTGAGTTAGGAAGTAAAGGAGTATACTCTTCTGGATCTTCCAGAGGTAACCCTTGTATCCTACGTGAACAGCGAGGGCCGATGTTGGTCGCACCAAATAAATAATGAAAGAAAGATATGGCCAACTAGAGAAACAAACAACACTCACTAATAAAATCTACACATCAGACATGCAAACAAACATTCTTATTTCGAAGTCACTAGTTGGTGAGGAAATCCAATGTTGTGAAATCAAGACAAAAATGGGTTGGGATAAAGCAAGTGGAAAAGTTATGATGACGACCTACTTAACGAACTTACACCCTGGTGCAAGATCCCACACATAATCCTGGTTATACCCGTCAAGGAGCCTAAGTGAGTTTGGCCAACATCAATTCTAAGTACCATGAAGACTTGCCCCTCCATAGTCACCTCGTGTAAAGACTCTAAAGAGATAGGCCACTAAGGTTACCAATTACGACAATGATGTCTGGGGAAGTAGTCAACAGTCTGATCCACGTGCAAGGGTAGGGTATCTAAGCCTGAAATCAACTCGAGAATGTCCCCATGGGATTTTATTCTCAAGTGACCCCCAATAATATGTGCAATCTCTACACTAAGACCAACAAAGCAGGGTGGGTAACTCTGTCGGCCCTAATGCGACCTCATGATTGACCCCTGTGTTAGAAGGCCTTCCCAGGACAAAATGTAGCATGTGGATTTGTTCTCTCCCTATCACAAGATACTATTGTGTGTTTTTATGCTTTGGAGAGTGTGCCTTACAACCTATTCCAAAGGACTATCCTAGATAATGTTAGTGTAGAAAAGTTCTATAAAATAAAAGTTGCTAATAGATTTTAAAATTACATTGTATTTTAAAAGCTGTTGTTTACTCAAAAGGGAAACGGCAGTGAAACTGGTGATATATTTGACCTTGACCCAATAAGATGCAAGAAGAGATGAAATGAAAACGTTTCATTCAATGAACTCTAATTACAGTAGGGAGAAGGTTTCTCTTTTCCAGAATACAAAATCTACAAAGCACAATTTCTCAATCTTTAAATGATATGAATTCCAAACAATCAAAGCTATCAATTTTTTCAATTTTCTCTTTCAACAAATATATGAATGCAAAAAATTCTTACAAAGACTACTAAATAGAAGAATAAACTTCAATTCTTTCCTTTTCAAATTAGAACATTGGTGTAATCCAAAAAAAAGAATGGTCTAAGAAGACTAGTGCACTCTCAACACTATTCCCATATCAAACTCACAATGCAAGCAAAAAAGGAAAAAATAAGAAAACCTTTTTTCGAATGCAAACAAAAATTGTTTCTTAATCAATCAACAATCCAAAAGTGAAAAAAAATCCAAAACTCAAAAGAAATCAAGAACTACTTATCAAACAAACACCCAGGAACAAAGTCTTGAGATTATACCCTTGCAACAAGAAGTCAAGAAACAAAACTTGTAAAGCTCGTAAAGAATACTTTCAATCCTTGAAAATCAATCAAATCCAGGATTAAAATATGTAAACTACTCATTCACCAATGCTAAAAGTTTATCCCAGGCAGTAAAGACAAATCTAGGCAAAGAAAATAAATTTAACTGTCACCCAACAATTCCTACAAGAATCGTCGCAGGCTGTAGAAGGGTACAGTGCAACGATTTAGGATCGTCGCATCCTGTCAACAAGGCACAATGCGACGTCATCACCCTGGTATACACAAGTAGAGTGAAATGACAAGGAATCGTCGCAGGTTGTAAATAGGACACAGTGCGACGATCTATGAATAAAAATAAAATTGGGAAAAATAAAAAAAATTCTCAATGAACCTTCAAGACCAAGGAGTCAAGATGGATCACCCACAGACTCAGAGAATGGAATTGATCAAAAGAAGGCAGGCTAAAATCAAATAAGAATCAAAAAAACAAAAGAAGTTGTATCCCCAGTATGGTCGCCAATTTTTTTATCGGACAAATCGATAAGTGCAGACACAAACTAATCTCTCTAACTTCCACGGGAAGCTAGAAAAAAACAAGAAAAAATACAAACTTCACCTTAGACTTCATTGTCATATAAACTAGTTCAAAGAGGAACGAGTGACATACCTTTTAATGATGTTTGATCCTCGCTAGTGTCATCCTTGTCGCTCCATCTTTAGATTTGCGGGATGGTGAACATGTTTAAGAAGCAAAAATCAACAAAGAGAGAGAGAACAAAGATATATATATTCCAATGAATTATGTGTATAAGATCAAGGAGTTATACAATAAAATCCAAGACACCTTTATAGGGAAGAAATGTATTGTTGCATTATATTAAAATGGAAACTGGAGAATACAACCCATGCCTTGATGTTGCAAGATCCCTTTCAATGGCTCTTTTCTCCAACACACACACCTTTGCTCCAATGCCTTTGATGAAGAAGATCCACAATCTGACTTAGAGAGCTAAAGAAAATCTATCTCAAGTATAATCTATAGCAGAACTCTTCATGCATATTCAAACCTTAGCCTTTTCAACCTTATCCTTTTCCATGAGAGATCCCTTTTTATATAAGGTGAAAGAGGGATGGATGACAAGATTAGGATGATCCCACTAAATCATAGAAGTGAGTAAGATCCAAACCAATCAGAGGCCACCTCATCTTCTAGAAGATTCCCTTCTAGAACATTCATGAATTTTGACTTTTCTCTTGATTACGCATCGTCGCACCCTATGCATAGGGAGCCTGTGAGGATGTCGCAGTCTATCTTTGGTGCAAAGTGCGACGATCAAGCATCATCGCACCCCAAGCATATAGAAGGGTGTGACGATCTTCCTTGTCATAGTTTTTTAGGGAGAAAAAACAAACCACTGTTATCTTGGAGAAAGTCTCTTTAAATATTTTCAGGGAACATGGAAGTGAGTTAAGCACATGTCATCAGTTGATCACTGGGGTGACCAAAATAATGTGTAACAATATTGTGCATAATATATAATATGATCATTAGGACACACATCAATAGCCTAATACTCCATTTCATTATCTTACATAATGGAAAATAACACTCGGTATGTGCGAGGTAAATTATTTTATGATAGTAAGAAAAAATCACCTAACAATCTACAACATAAAATAACTAGTTAATGTAAATAATAGTAATCATAAATATTGCATCCTTAATTTATACATTAATTGACACTAAAAATAGAGAAAAAAAAAATTGCCATTTACATATATGTGATGAATTATATTACGTACCTTAGGATCTGTGTGAGACAAGTGTTTGAAAAACCACTCAATACCTTCAAGTTCACCAACAACATTATAGCAGAGAGAATATTTGTTCTTGAGCCTTCATGAATGGGTTGTTGGGCCTTCTCAAGTAGAGGTACATCATGAATATCATCAAATTTATCCTCGTCAATAGGAGCAAAGATGTCCTTGATCAATCTATCTATCCCATCATCCTCAAATGTATTATTGGTGCCATCTTCTTGAATAGGATTAACTTGATCTTCAATATCCATACCATCTTCTTCGGGTTGTACAATAGCATTTCTACTACTACTAGGCACATTCTCTAGCGCCACACACCTAGGAGGATTTGTATTTATAATTACAAACAATCAATAAAATTAGTGTATACAACAAATATTAAAATGAAAGAAAATTTAATAAATACACTCAATACAAAGACATATAATGAATAACTTACCATTGGACGATATCCATACCCCCCTTCAACGTGCCTATACTCCCTACATTATTTTTCAACTATTCTTCTTACAAGTCTTCTTCTATTAAATCCCTTGCATCGATTGTAAGGGAAATAGCATTTCTCATCACCCTTTTCCTCCAATTTTTCCCTTAACCTAGCAAGTGTCCTTTCATTTTCTATCGAAGTAATGTTATTATATGGAATTCTAATTTCCTATTACAATAAAATCCACTGAAGTAATTGCTAGCGATAAAATCCCTCTATAACTATACCAGGGTTCTAAGTATAGACAAAGAAAATGACTGCCTAAAAGTCAATCTAATTTCTACACTACCCCAAACATTCCAAAATAGATGAACATAAAGCAATGAAAGAGTAAGTCAGAAATTATACCTTTAATCCAACGTTGGTGTTGACCTCCTCAATCTTTGTAGATCCCAAGGTTGAAAGTCTCCTCCCAAAGCTGACCTGCATCCACAACTAGGCAAACAAGGGTACATACATTCTATTTATATTCATCAATTACGGTTAGATATAAATTGTTATGTATAAATCAAAGAAAATAAATAAAAACCATCATTTCGAATAGGGAAAAGAGATTATTTTATTCAATAATCAAATATTGAAGCTTACAACCTTTGCAGGATGACACTCTATGAACCTATTCTAGGCTCCTCTTAACAATGCTCCAAGTGCACCTTCCAAAAGCCTTCTCTCACAATCTACTAATCACCTCAAGGGAAGGGAATGGATTGTATGGGAGAAAAGGGGCTAGAGATAGAATGTTGAGGCAATAACACACAAAAGGATGCAAATACTTGGGCAAGGAAGGAAAGGGAATTTGGGTAGAGTTTCACCATTCTAATTCTTGATTGTGGAATGAGACCACAAGACCTCCTTTTGTATGACAAAAGGACAGTTATTCGGTTGGGGGACAGGCTATGGCAGGTGAATTGGTTGGGAAACCTCCAATAGGCCGTAAATTCCACCAAATTCCTTACAATTTTTTAAGCTTTGCAACTTTTGGAGGTATACGCGGGTTGTTTAGTGTGCAGCAAGTGTATGTACGCAGACTGTCTAGCATGAAACAAGTGTATGTATTCGGGTTTCCTAGAATGTAGCAAGTGTATGTACGTGGGGAGTAGTGCAGTAGGGTGTGTACATGCTCTAAAAAATGGTTTTTTAAATAGAGTTCCTCAGCAGTGATTTGGAAAATTATGCAAGTAGGAAGGCCAATTCCATGTATCCATGAGTAGGGAATTTTAGGGCTATAATAGATTCCTCCTAATGTATGAGTTCAGAAGAGAAACTGATGGCCAAAATACATTACAATATCTTTACCAATGAGAATGCACAAAGTCGAGTGAGCTAGGGACAGGTTTGAGAGGTGCCATCTGCAAAACAATAATTATCTCTCCGAGGTGGGAATACCCATGCTTGGGACGAACTAAATCATGGCTTCCAATCAAATACATTGCATATCCATGTCATATAAATATATAAAGTGTAGCCGCGAGATATAAACAGCGGATCTACATCTCAAAATCAGTCGAAGATATACAAGTACAATATGCATCTTCAAGAAGCTAGTGATGCCTGCGGTTGGAGATGAATAATTCATAACTTGAGAAACAACTTCAAGATCTTCAAAAATCAGGTAGGATTACAATGGGAGTGTAAGAATCAATACTTTGAGGTCTTCGACAAGTCATCGGGAAAAGACTAGAGGATCTCGATGATGAGGTAGAGAACTTCGTCGATTTCAAATCCGGACTTGACTGGACTCTTGGGATGGTCGTGTTATAATATGAAAGATGTGTGATCATTTTACCATTGACAATACCCTTGTCACCCAACCATAGGCCGAAGCCACCCTCCGAGCACCTTAACCTTGACAGAGAATCACTTTGGAAGCAAACCCTAGGCTAGATATCCAAACAAAGGGTGGTGCACCTTTCCCCAAGGATAGCGCACCAACAAGAGTTGATTAGATGTTCCAAACCCTAGCCAAGAGATAGTCCAAGTGTAATTGCTAGCTGCAGCAGTTGCAACGGCAGCTCTCCTCCAAACCTGTGCAGAAACTGGGAAACTGCAATGCACACAAGTGTTGCTCTGCAATTCTGAGACAGCCTGCCAGAATGAGAACTGGCCTCCTATATTTATAATAATTATGGCTAACTGCCTGGGCCGACTTCTCATTCTGGGTATCTATTTGTTCAGTATATATTATTATTTCTAGTCGACTTCTTCTCTTGGAGGCTAATAACCTAATATAAATTATCTTCTTGAGCCGACAAGTCTTCTAGGGTTATTAGCCAACTCATTAGGGTTTATTCTTGCTTCCCGGAGTATTCTATCCTTGTCAGGTTTACACATGGAGGTAAATACCTCCCACAGCTACTATAATATCAACATTCCATCCTAGCTAGGGAGGTATTACAGGTAATGGTCTTGAGCACAAAACATACCATTCACCCGATAGCATCAACATAGTTATATAGACTAGATCATGAGCACCATCATCATCATCAGTTGCATCATCTCTCGAAACCATACTCTATCTGAGTAATCAGACATGATGCTCACTCCACAAAGTGATACAAGAGCCATTCTTCTAATCTAGAAGAGTAAATGTTCTGAACCATTTTCTGTCTGGAAAATCTTTGTTCATCATTCATCTGGCTGACAATTATTTCCAATAAATTGTTGATAGTCTTCAAGGCAATCAGAACAAAGTAGAACACAACTGTGTCTATCCATAGTAGTACATAACTACAATCCAATGGTACACTACCACACCAAGTAACACACAAGTACTTGATCAACAACATATATTCACGAACAGTGGAACACATCCACCACAGTAGTATACATCTACTGTCATACAATCTTCATAACAATCATCTAATACCAACCTGCATAGAAACAATGTTATGATATCAACTGAATCATCTGGGCCAATATTTCACTCACATATGTGAGATCTGAAAGAATATTTTCCCTCAGAATAGAACAATGAGATATCTGGACTATTCTTCTCAAGCAAGGAAGAATAAGTGTCCTATCTTCTTAACCTAGACCATTCCCCACCCTGGGCCATTCTTCCTACACTAATCAAAGTGCACCCTGGAGAGAATTTATAAACCCTAAGGAATGTCTATCCCTGATTGTTGAGCCTAGACCATTCCCCACCCTAGGCCATTCCTCCTACACTAATCAAAGTGCACCCTGGAGAGAATGTATAAACCCTAAGGAATGCATGTCCCTGATTGTTGAGCCTGGACCATTCCCCACCCTGGGCCATTCCTCCTACACTAATCAAAGTGCACCCTGGAGAGAATGTACAAACCCTAAGGAATGATTGTCCGGACCATTTCCTTTGTTAACCACAAGAGGAAAAGGTTGTCCTACATCAACCTCCAAAACGGACCATTCCTCATGTTAACCACAATGAGAAATCATTGTCCGGCGAGGCGGGCCAGTCTTCTTGAGTAACCCTCAAGAAGAGATACTTCCCTAGACCACTCCCCATGTTAACCACAATGGGAAGTCGATGTCTACGATACATCATCAATCTGGACCATTTCCCATGTTAACCACAATGGGAAATCGTTGTCCGTTAGAAATCTCAATACACTTTCCGAACAGGAAATCATCTGTCCAAGGTCGACTATTTTTCAATCTTGAAAATGAATTTCCTCAATAATATTTCCAGTTCTCCCTCCCAACCTAGGAGTCATCTCTTCTTTTTCCAGCTTGAGTACGCAAACTCTTTCATCTTCGATAGAATCTTTACCAAAATTTTTGCTCATCTACTCATCTGTGGAGATATGTATTGGAGAACCACTTTCTCCTTTCTGGACTTCATCACAGATAATGTAATTCTTGATTTCAAATGTACTTTAGTCTGGAACACTGATTTTTTGTGAAGGCTTCATGTAGCTCTGAACAATAGAGTACATCATTGTTGGAAAACTGGAACATATCCATGTGGCACTTCTTCTGTCATCATGAGATATAATCTATTGAGTAATCATCTTGATGTTATAGGGAATCTTCACCACGCTTCTGCTGTGCACTGGAGGTTCTCCACCAAGTTATCTTCTTCTATCTGCATACAAGGGTCTCTTTCTGGTATGCCTCAAAGTCTTGATATTACTCTTCATACGCTCTTTATTCAATTTCTCTGGAGAACATTCTTTGCATTCATCTGATGTAGAACTCCAACTCATGGATGTTGTGGATGATATAATGACTCATGTAGAGATATGTCTGGTTTACTGGAACAAGTAATCATCATAGTATTCTCCCTCCATCTGGGAGAACCTCTAGTTCTAGATCTCGCAATGCTTTCATTTATAAGTCTTCCATACATTGTTCTTCATCATGACTTTTAGTTCCTCTGCTTGATTTCTTTTATTAAATTTATATCAGGCTGACAATATTGTGATTCTTGATACAATAACTGGTTGTTTTGGGTTCTCTTTCTTTCTTGGAAAGGAATCTTCATGTTCTTCCTCGTGTTTAGCTCTTGGGTCCATGGAGTAGATTCCATTCCCTAAAGATTCCATTTCTTTCTTTCATCATAGGATAACGGATGTGGATGGACAACCAGGGATACTTAGAGGATTTTCTTCGAAGAAGTCTTCTTCTGTGGTTTCACTGAACACGTATTGTCTTTCATGGTTGCTATCATGGATATATACTTCATCATCTTCAATGGATCATAGGATGAGCTCCCTCCTAATCCTTGCTTCATGTATGAGTGCATATAATCGGCTCCCTCCCTCTGATAGAGTTCGTGCTTCCGTCTGCATCCTTATTGTCTTATGCAATATATATTTGGCTCTCTCTGTCTAACAGAGTCCACGCTTCCATCTTATTGTCTTCTACAAAAACGTTATAAGTCTTTCTTTGACTTCTTTTTGTCTTTGCTTCTTCTAAGTCTCTTCATGATTGATTCGGCGTATTTCATCCTTTCATGTGTATTATCTAATGATATCAATCCTTCTCTTGTTGTTCTTCCATAGGTATAGTTCTTCTTGGAATACATTATCTTTCAAGGGATAGATATACAAGATATGTACAGAGACGATACAAACGAGATAAGTACAAGAAATAAGAAGAGTATTGTTACCTTTAGAAGAAGTAGTCTCTTTCATTATGCTTAGTCTTCTTTGTAGGTTCCTTTTCCTCGGCAACTGATGCTTCGTGTTTCTCCTTCCTTTTCTTTAGCTCGGGACAATGATTCTTGTAGTGGCCATACTTTCGACAATTGAAGCATTGTACTTATGAAATGTATTTCTCTTGATTTGGCTTCCTCCTTGAACCGAACTTCCTTTTGTTCCTGAAATTCTTGAATCTTTATGTGAAGGCTTAATCATCGTACTTATTTTGGGGTTTCTCTTTTGCACTGATCCTTGATTCTTCTTGAGCACACCAAGTCCAAAGTTTTTCAAATGTTGGATACACCTTCCTTGTGTTCATGCTTGCGAAAAATGCATCCCACGTCTTGGGAATACCATTGAGTACTATGTTTACCAATTCCTTCTCTGAGATGATCTCTTCAATACCTTGTAGTTGATCTCTTAACTGAGAGATTCTCACAAAATATGATGTTATGTTGTCCTCATCATTCATCTTCATGTCACGGAGCTCATTCTTCAGACTCATAACTTGTCCAATGTTTCTGACCGAGAAGAGATTTGTTAGGGCATTGTACATCTTCTTCGATGAGTCAAGATGGGATATGTAGGGTATCAAGTGGTCTTGTATAGATTCCACTATGATACTCATAGCATTGATGTCACAGTCTTTGAACTTCTTCGTAGCTGCAACGTTCTGCGGTTCCTTCTCTTTCCCTTCTTCAAACTCTGGTTTCATGATCTTTCCTTTCACGATATCCAACACTTTATTCTTGGTAAGGATGAGGTCAATCCTTGTCTTCCACGCTCTGAAGTTAGAGTCTCCATATAACTTGTTCTCTGACTTCATAGAATAAGTCATGGTTTCTTTGACTTGGTCAAACCATAGATTTGACCACAAACTCAAACTTGACATCTTGGCTTCCTGAGAGTACCAGGAGATGCCCTAGGCTAGGGTGCATTGATCTATCTGTAGATTAGGTCAATCCCTTCACTTAAGGTGCCTCAACGAGAGGATTAGGGTTTCTACAACTACACCTGCTAGTAACCCTAGCGACAGTGCTATGGTGATTGCTCCTACTAGAAACCCTAGCGACAGTTCTTCAACGAGCTTAATATCCTTATGGCTATGTTTCCTTCTAGCGGTTAGACTAAATGAAGGAGGTGTGGGCCCATAACCTGTTATAATATGAAATATGCGTGCTTGTTTTACCATTGGAAATACCCTTGTCACCCAACCATAGGCCGAAGCCACCCTCCGAGTACCTTAACCTTGACAGAGAATCACTCCAGAAGCAAAACCTAGGCTAGATAGCCAAGCAAAGGGTAGTGCGCCTTTCCCCAAGGATAGCGCACCAACAAGAGATGATCAAATGTTCAAAACCCTAGCCAAGAGATAGTCCAAGTATAACTGCTAGTTGTAGCAGCTGCAATGGCAGCTCTCCTCCAAACCTGCACAGAAACTGGGCAACTGCAGTGCGCACAAGTGTTTCTCTACAATTCAGAGACTGCCTGCTAGAATGAGAACTAGCCTCCTGTATTTATACTAATTCTGGCTAACTACCTGGGTCGACTTCTCATTCTGGGTATTTGTTTGTTCAGTATATATTATTATTTATGGCCGACTTCTTCTCTTGGAGGCTAATAACCTAATATAAATTATATTCTTGAGTCGACAAGTCTTCTAGGGTTATTAGCCAACTCTTTAGGGTTTCTTCTTACTTCTCGGAGTATTCTATCCTTGTCAGGTTTACACGTGGAGGTAAATACCTCTCGCATCTACTATAATATCAACAGGTCGACTCATGAAAGTCAACAGACAAACTACAGAAATGTTGGCTCGGTTTGGGTAAAGCTTCCCTTGGACAAAAGAACGAAAGAGGATCAGACTCAAGAAGCATAACATTGACATAAGTCTGTGATGTAGGAGGCACCGCAAACTCTCCATATGTTTTGTAGAGTAACCAAATGGAGGTGGGCATAGCTCTATGTAGTGAGAATAGATTCATAAGGTCATACTAGATCCAAGGGAAGGTTGTTCTTTGTCCAAGGGCAACTATCTTTGTATCCGAAAAAAGAATGTATATTTCCCATCCCCTCTTTTGGAATATTTGATTTCCTTTTCTTTTTCAATTTTTTAAATGAGCTTGAAAAAGAATAAAAGAATGTTATGTTACAAAGGAGGAACAAGTGTCACAAGCAAGCAAACTAGTTTCAAGCGCATGGAACATACTAATGCTCATGGCAAAGAGACATGTGCGGGATAAGGACACTCGGGGAAAATTCCTCCATGGGTCAAGGTGTCATATTGAAGAGGAAAAATGTGTTGCAAGGATTGCGTATAAGGAATGCTTCAAAGGTTTAGGTGACAGCAACATGGAGTCAGAATTAGGCCAAAGACGCAAAGATGAGGCCCACAATGCGATTAAGCATGACACCGTGAGACCCCTTCTATGTAAATTTTTATGAGCCCAAAGAAGGTAAGCTCAGTAGTTTCTTCACATTTAGAGAGTCTAAAAAAATGTAAAAGAAGACTCCAGGGATTACCTTTTTCATAGTTAGTCCAATCAGCTCAAAAAAGGGTTAAACTTGCACCGAAAAGACGTCTTTTCAAAACCATTTTAATGAGTGTGACAAAGACACAATCACTTGGTTATCTTTTCAATTTTAAGGAGTCTGAAAAGAGATTAACTATGGACTCACATCCTTTTTCTGATTTTAGTCTCCCTAGCCCGAAAAAGTGTAAAATTAACTGAGGAGAACTCTCCCAGCGAGAAAAATATCCTGAGGCATACCTTTTTCTGCTATAATCTAATGGATGGAAAAAGGGTTAAACTCATGCCAATTAGATGTTCTTTTGGACCAATTTAACGAGTGTGAAGGAACAAGGTCACTCGACGATCTTTTCAATTTTAGGGAGTCTTAAAAGAGCTTAACTATGGACTCTAGGGGGGTTCATTTTTCATAAGTAATCTCCAAGTCCCGAAAAAGGTGATAAACCAAAACCAAGGAGAGTGTTCCTTTTTCAAAAATTTACTCCCTCGGACCCAAAAAAGGGTTAAACTTACACCTAAGAATACTCTTCTAGCAAACCAAAGTTCCTAGAGCATACCTTTATTCGTAAAATTTGCCATCCGAAATGAAAAAGGAGTAAACTATAGTCGAACAGATGTGCCTTCAAATTTGAGTTTGCGAGGGCGAAGGGAAACAAGATCGCTCGGAAATATTTTCCTTTTTAGAGAGTCTGAAAAGGGTTTAAAGAAGACTCCAAGGGGCTAATTTTCCCAATTAATCCAGATGAGATCGAAAAGAATAAATACAGTCTCGTTGGATGTTGCTTTTGAATTTTAAAGCGATATTGAAAGACAACAAAGCATGCTCATTAGGGAGTCTCTAGGGTAAGGCCAAGAATGATGATTAGCAAAAAGAATGAGTCTTTGATATGTAATCATGACGGGACTAATCGAGGACTCCCAAGCCTATAGTCAAAACTGACAGCATTGACACCAAAATGTAGCAAAGGATCTACCTAGGGCATCCATGTAGAGGTAGGCTCTACCACCTAATTACAACACTTCTAACGCAAAAAAGAAGGTTATGTGTCGCACTTTGGTGGGGTCGACCCTATGGCAAAGCAGAAAATACAACGAGATACAGAAAGTGGGAATGAAACCCTAACTTATATGCAAAATTTGGAAAAAACTACTTTTACCAGAAAGGAGAAAAGTACCAGAACGACTAATAGGTAACTCAAAAGTGAATTCGAGTAGCCACCAAGCCAATAAAAATGACAAAGGGGACCAAAAAGGGGCAAAAAAGGCCAAAAAAATCGATAAGTAGAAGTGGACAGCTCATTTTCACCATTGCAAATTGGAAATTACCAAAAAGGTCAAAAAAACCCTTCATCAAAAGAGTGGATTCTAGGAGCTACAGTAGAGGAAACAACCTCCTACTCGGACCAAGTAAGTACAACAAACTTATTCTTACATTTCAATTCTTCCTTTTTGAGTTAATTTTAAGTTTGAGATGGGCACGCCCTTGTAAAAGGGTCACGCCTGCATGTACGTGGGTTGTCCAAGGCTAGCCCGTTGTTGGCAGCGATTATGTGATTATTATTTTTATAAGCTGCCTACACAGGGTCTATGAAATTTTATTACTCTTCGTAAGAATTTCTCTAAACGACGGTTGTAAATCGTTTCATTTTACCTATCATCTATTCATGCTTCATTTTCATGACTGAAAGCATGAAAACTTGCAACTATTGTTACTATTAT
The DNA here is from genome assembly GCA_009831015.1 of Picea engelmannii. Lineage (NCBI taxonomy): Eukaryota > Viridiplantae > Streptophyta > Pinopsida > Pinales > Pinaceae > Picea > Picea engelmannii. The sequence continues at coordinate 145,356 of ML798585.1, read as the reverse complement.
GTCTTAAAATTTCATTAAAAACATATGGTTTATTACATAATTATGGTTTCTTGCTATGAGCATGTTGCTCTCCTTGTTTGTCACCCTTTCGATTCAGAGCATGCCTAAGAGATCTGTGGTTAGATGAACCAAAGACCCCCTCCATTTGATATTCAATTGTTTTATATTGATTTTGGTTTGATGTTTGATTATATTTTTTTCATGAAACCTTTGAGCTATTCGATTTTGTAAACCTACCTAACTTTGCAATCAAACTTTGATGCGTGCACTATGTTTTTTTGGTCCTGGAATGTACCCAATGCCAAGGTGGCATACGATGCACAGGGTGCCATTACTCCTTAGCATGGTCTCGGGCTTCACAAATTTTCTCACACGTGTTGTGATTAACACTTTGCCTACCGTTTGAATCATCACAGCATGTATTGATAAGGCTCGGGGCTATGGCTCTGTTGCATTTTTGCAAACCCTACCTATGTGTTCTATGTTGATTACCCATCCATTCGGCATGGCTCAAGTGGTAAGGGTCGAACCGAATGGCGTCCAAACCCTGCTCTCATATGATAACGCCAGGGAGGATTTGGAAAGGAATGGTTGTCATTTGTTCATCAAAAAATTTCAGGGTTTTAACCTTCAGGTCACCCAAGAGTTTGCCTTAACCTTTGATGGATGTAGGGAAAAAATCGGTGATGTGCAGTTGGAAGTAACAGAAGAGTTCTTAAGCCAAGCCACGGGATTGCCAGTGGTTGGTCAGAAATGGTTCAAGAACGCGAAAGTGGAGGAGGTCCCGTGGACTTTACTGTTTACCTCACGAAAAATAACCAGCTGTGATCGAGGTATGCCAATTTCATTCTTGAAACCTAGGTGGCATGATTTACTTGTTGTAGTCAAGCAATTCATCACATATGAGGGACGATTCGGACTTGTTTTCCTATATCATCTACGCCTGCTTATGAGTTTTATTAGTTTTCTGTTGAATATGCCTTACTACCTGCTCAGAAGCCTGTATAAAATGGGTAAACGGTTTAGGAAACAGAGGTCAAATTCAAGTCTATTTCATCATGGCCTCGTTAAAATCATCCTCATGCACCAGTTACAGTCATAAAATGATTTTTGGGATGCATTCATTACACGAAATGGTTTTGGCAACCATGAGTTGGGACAGGTAGATAAGTCGGTCATTGTGGAAACCCTTGTGAACCCTATGGCCTCTTCCCCACCGCTCCAGGCCTGTGATTTTTCCCTTAATAATGAACCCTCGAGCTACCCTAATGTCATTCAACAGAACAGTTGATTGGTTACACATCCAAAGGATTGCACTAAAACTGTTAAGAAACCTACATGAAAGAAGCTAAAAGGCAGTGTTGATGTCAATTTCAAGAACAAAAGAGCTGGTCGGTTAATATATCGATGTGTTCGAAATAAAATGAAACCTCATGTAGACACAATCAACACAATTTAAGTGAGAAAAGATTCAGACTCAGAAATCGACAAATTCTTGGCTGAAGAGGACCCCGTGTCATTCGGGCTATACCCTGACCGACCCTATGACTATGTTAATAATTTGCCTCCTTGTCTAAAGGACAACCCAGAATTTCCTCGTATCCAGCTATGTGATAAATCTACCATTCGCATGGAGGATTCTCTGACCCATAATGTTGTTCGTGCTTATGCAAACTCCTTACAGTCACAATGTGATGTGTGTCGATCGTGGATCGACAGGTACTATACTGATGTTCCACTGCTACAGTCACGACTCAAGTCTTTAAGAGACCAAGTTGATATGTTGACAAATGAAAACAACAGGCTTGAATCCATTATCCAAGGAAAGGAGAAGCGCTTGAAAACTACAGTTCGTGTCATTTTCAAAAACGTAGAGGCAGCAACAGCTATCAATAATTCCAAAATTTCTTGATACGTTTTGATTTCATGATTTGAGGTATGATTTGTTTTAATTTTTAGCATGATTGTGTCACTCTTAAGTTAGGATATTCTATTTGATTGAATAAACTATTTTTCTTATTAAGATTAGTCTGTTTTGTTTATTTAATAAAATATGATTGCACTTGCTATTATAACTAGCTACAGAATCGTAAGATTTTGTAGCCAGTTAAGAAAATTCGAATTGTTTGATTTGATAATTGAAAACATATCTGAGATCTTCTTATTTTCCTTTGTTTTCAGGATAATTAAGAAGCCCATGATTTCCAAGATGATATGAGGCACTTTTGAGATCTCCCAGCCATATCAATTTTGTATTTTGAGTTAACAGATTAGACTGTTAATAGTGTTTTGATATCTAGTGAAATCAGGGTGGTTGCATCCCCCATTATTTTTGAAAACAATTTCATCTTATCAACAGGAAACAGTTATGTTTCCTGAAACCTATATAAACATATCATTTTGTAAACATTGGATCATCTCGGCCTGGGGCGAGAGTATGGATATTTACATACAGACTTGAATGACGCATAATACATTACAGCTTTAGCTTTCTGTATCATGTTTTAATTTAAGTTCTGCTTATCTCAATATGATGATAGATGATGATAGCCTTTCGTCTGCATGATTTATTGTTATTTGAGATAATCCTTTTCACATACTTCCCATATCTCGTGTCTCAGATATAACACACAGTGATCCTTTATTCAATTTAAATTAGGAGATTTATCTTTAATTTCAGTTGAATGTTTACATGCAAGTTCTTACAGGAAGAATTATTTCATCGTAGTTACTTGCAAATTATAAGATTATTGTGACTGCATCTATTATATGTTCTATTATTATAATTCAATCTCCAGCATTATCGTTCCTCATTTATTAGGGGCAATCTCAAGATCTGTAGCAGGTTTACTTCATCAGATAAAGGTGGTTGGATATTCAATATCGAACAGACATTGGATGCAATAACAGGTTAGCCTGTTATTTGATTTCGCTAGTTTGCTGAATATAAAAGTTTTCTCTATATAAAACATTTTCTACTATCTATTATTTTATGTTCAATTAGGCAATTTAATGTTTGATTTCACGAGTGCATACATTTAAGAAAATAAACCAAAAAAGGATTAGGTAGTACTTTCATTTTCCTTATTATTATTGCTTAAATAATCAATCTACATTTGATTTTTGCGAGTTTAGATTAAAACTCGTGTTT
>ML798585.1:110639-140735 GCA_009831015.1 Picea engelmannii | reverse complement strand
TGTGTGTGTTTTTATTTTTATATGTGAGGAACATGCCAATCTAACACTTGATTAGCTAGAGTATCTGTTAAATGATTAAATCTCCTAGGAACATGGATATACGTAATGTAATCAAAAGATCATTCTAAAAGACATACCCCAAGGAATCGTCAGTGAAGAGTGGGATCATAAATGTGGTGAATCCCATTTAACTGGGACACAACTAGCTGAGCATCTAAGTAAACCCGAAGGCGATAAATGCCATGTGACAAAGCATCACAAAGAAATTTTATCATTGCGTTGTACTCGGAAAGATTATTTGTTGCGTCGCCTAGAAAAATACCTCTGGGAGATAGAAATTGGCCTCTAGGTGTGAAAATCACCCAATATGCAGAAGCAAGCCTTCGAGTGTGTCAGATAGCGTCATCCCCGAACCCAAAGTAAACCTCTGATTCACTTGACACCTGCCACAATGAAAAAGAAGACATAAATAATTGCATGTCCACAAGAAAAAATTACAACAAATGTATAAGAGACTATACATATATACAAGAATCCACCCAGGTGACCAACCTAATAGTATTACTTCTTAAGTTAGAGCCCATTTCTAGGCTTCGCTAAAGCATTTCCCTCAAAATAAACTAGACGATAAGCACCCTTATCTAAGACCTCTTTCACAATCAAAGGTCCAAACCACATGGGTTTGAACTTTCCTGCCCCGGGGGGATCTTTGTCTTGATCATAGACCAGGACAAGATCACCTTCAGAGAAAATTCGAGGGAGAACGAACCGATCATACTGACACTTGACTTGTTTATTATGAGCCTCGTTGGCTAAGGTTTCATCACGACGTTGCTCGAGATATAGAAGGTGTTCCTCAAGCGGTGAAGTGTCCGGTAGTAATTCCACTTCCAAATTTAAAGAAGGGATCTGACATTCAATAGGTAAGACTACTTCCAGCCCATATACGAGTTGAAAAGGTGAAAAACCAGTGACAGTCTTCATAGACGTTCGATAGGCCCACAACGTTGAATACAACATCAAATGCCAAATTGACTTGGCAGAATTGATCACCCGCTGAAGAATAGTCTTACGAGATTTATTCACAGTTTCAACCTGACCATTTGCCTATGGGTAGTAGGGTCACGAGTGTTCACGTTTGAACCTGAGATTTGACATTAATTTAGTCATCATTTTATTATGGAAGTGACTGCCATGGTCAGTGACAATCTCTTTTGGGATACCGAACCTTGCTACTATCTGATTAAAAATGAAAAGGTTCATGGTTTCGCCATCATTGCTAAACATCGGCATAGCTTCAACCCACTTTGTGAAGTATTCTACTGCTACGATGATGTAATGATGCCCCCTAGATGAAGTTAGGTGACATGTAGTAAAGTCAATCCCCCACTTGGTGAAAGGACCACCAACAATGATCAGAAACAAAGGAGCAGGGTGTGTCTGCATCTTCCGACAAAAGATCTAGCATGGATGGCACTTCTTGACCACCTCTACACAATCCTTGATTAATGAGGGCCAGAAGTAACCTATACGTAGAATATTTTGGGTTGTTACCAACCTAGACAAATAACTACCAGAGGCTCCAATGTGACAGTCGTTCAAAATGAGCTCTGCTTCTTCATGGGTGAGACATCGTCGAAGAATGCAATGTATGCCTCGACAATACAAAGTGTCATCGAGTGTAAGATAGCTTCATGCTCGGTGTCGAATTTGTCGATGCTCATCGTGAGAAGCAGAAGCAAGGCACTTCAAATTCTAGAGATACACAAGTATATATCCATACCAGGGGTCCGAAGATGCAATTAGAAAAAGATATCCATTGATAGGCGACTCTTCGGGCATAATATCACTATATTTGACTGGTAGTTCCCAAATTAGTTCGGCAAAGACCAACGACTTTTTAGATTTCGCAGAAACAAAATCCAAGTCAAAATCTTGTAGGATAACTATCCATCTATTGATCTTTCTGCCAATGACCCATCGTGTTAACACATATTGACAAAGGTTAACGACGGCAATAACGGTGGTATTGCAAAGCAATATATAGTGACGGAAACGTTGGACAACGTGGACAGCTGCCAAAGAAAGTTTCTCAACATGAGAGTAGTTGAGTTCTGATCCAACCAGGCCTCAGCTAAGATAATATATAACGTACTCTTCGAGCATGTCATCCTCCTAGACCAAGACCATGTTGATGGTCGAATCCGCAGTAGCCAAATACAACAAGAAATATTTTTTATAATCAGGAGGTCAGAGCAGAGGAGTGAATGTTAGGGCATGTTTCAACGCTTCAAAAGAGCATTGACTAGATTCATCCCAACAGAATGGGACCCCTTTTTTCAAAAGACGCATGAACCCTTTAGTGATCTCAGCATAATTATCGACAAAACACCAAAGAAAATTTGTTTTCCCTGTAAGATCTGAAGTTGGGGTATTGTGCATGGTGGAGGCAATTGAACTATCGCCTCAACCTTGAGAGGATCGACCATGATCTCTGTTGTTAACACGATGAAACCTAAAAGACAACCTAACGTCACTCAAAAACTGCACTTGTTAGGATTCAAGTGAATCTGATAGTAGCGACATCACTCAAAGTTTAGTCGTAGATGGATGGGATGATCAGATCTCTTGCAAGAACGTGATGCTAGATCATCAAGGTACACCTCGATTATGTGTTTGAGTTCGTGAAAAACAAACGACATGGCCTGCTGAAAGGTAGCTCTAGCATTTTTCAGGCCAAAAGGAATTTTTTGATATGTGAAGGTACCCCAAGGAAAAATAAAAGTCATTTTATGTTGGTCCTCAGGTTTGATTTGAATCTGATTGTATCCCGAAAAACCGTCCATGAAAGACAATACTTCGCAACCCGCACACTCATCAACAATATGATCGATAAACGGGGTTGGAAAATTGTCTTCCGGGCAAGCCTTGTTCAAATCACGTAAATCCATACAAATATGAATCGTGCCATGTTTCTTGTTGACATGAACCAGGTTCGACACCCATTCCGTCAATCGCACGAGGTAGATAAAGTCATCTATGAGCAGTTTCTCTACTTCTTCCTTGATTGTTGCTTATTTTCGAGGATTGACCGAACGAATCTTATGTCGTACTGGTTTGGCATCAAGATAAGTTGTGATTTCCTGTTCGACAATTCATGGGTCGATGCCTGGAATCTCATCGTAAGACCAGGAAAAAACGTCGCGGAACTCCTTGAATAGCTCGGTGTAAGTTCGAATCTCTTCGGGGTAGCAATCCGCTCTGACGAAAAAATTCTCCATTACGGTAAGGGTTCTAGAGATATCCATTGGAATTGTTGTAGAAATGCTTGCCATGTTACCCTCAGTATAAACTTCGTGCATATCCAGAGGATTGATAGGACAAGGGCTATCTCCATTCACAGTCAAAACAAACTCTCCCGCCTCTACTCTCCTAACCTCGGGAAGAAAATAAGATCTATGATGTAGATCATCCCAAGGTCTGTCGGGACCAGTCATTACCTTGAGAATATCCTCGTCAGAAGGAAATACCAAGTCTAAAGAATCTTGAGTGGAAAGAGAATCTTGAGCCCAAATAGGCTCAAGAACTAGATCTAACTCCTGTGAGAGAATCGGATTGGGGTTGGTCGAGGCTTGCTGGACAATGTTGTACGCAACCTCAGCAATGGATAAGGGCATAGCCATGCCAAGGTTCCCTATCCCTTCCATCGAGGCCAATGGGGAAGGTAAATTCCACGGGTCATGAAAGTAGCTAGTTTTGAAAGACAACACTTGAAAAATTGCAGCCCTCGGCTGGTCAGGAACAGCTGATATAAAATTTACATCGTTGGAAGGTGGCGGGTAATCAAAAGTTCCCATCAACGATGGAAACAAACCAGCACCCAAGTTGACAATGCCAGGTTGTGGGTTATCAATCATCGGGACCGTGGAAGCCCCCGATGAAGGGTCAGAAGGAGAGAAGGACAATTGGTCGATGGTCACAATTCAACCCTCATGCGGAAATCACAACACCCGAAAAAATGTGGCAATCATTGCATGCATCGCATAAGTCCAACTTTGTCCTAACAAAATATTATAGTCGAGAGGTGCATCGACCACTTCAGCTTTACACACATAGTTTTACCCCCTAACAGCACGAGAAAGGAAGGAATTATTTTGTGTGGTCTAAACGACTAATCGTCAAAAGTCGTAAGAAATGTAGGTGACAGAGACAACTCAGGCTGACTAATGGCCTTCCAACATGCCAACGACATCATGCAAGTCAAGGCACCCTCATCAACCACTATACAGAAAATGTTATGTGTCAATGATTTCATGTTGTATGCCACTACTATCTGAAAAGGAACGTGGTGAGGAAGACAAGGTTTTAGGTCGATTGGATTGAAAATGATCACTCTTGGGTTACTAGTCTATGTCGCTCCCAAGGCGGACAACAGATATTTTCTTTGTGAGGGGCAACTCTAGAGGACTTCCAGAGCAGACATCACACAAGGGGTATGTGTCAGATCCTCCACGACGAAGTATTTCTGAGTGGCCCTCACTTTTGGATTATGGGAATCCTTCTTAAACACACCTTTAGTGATGTGAGTCATTGTTTCTCCCACTACCTTCTCAATTTGCAGAGGAGTCAATGGGTTAGCAGCCTCTTTTCCCTTCTCGACAAATTCTAGTGTTTCGTAGTCATGATTATTGGTCGATAAATGAGCATCGGCGTTCATCATGTAAATGTGTGCGACGGGGTTGTTAATGGTAGGCACGGGGGGTCCCTAACTGCCCCTTGCCGCGCTTGTGGATGCATAATCTTGAGCCAGATTTTTCCCTTGTGGAAAAGGGTTTGTCAACACAGCAGGTTGTTGGTGTGCTAGTAGCTTATGGGATTCTGCAAGCCAAGGGAATAGGTGAGTCGGGTGGTCTTTCGTGCAGATATTACACGAATACTTTGACTTCCTCTTCTCCATTTTTCCCCTGCCAGCATTGTTGGAAGCCTTTTTCTCCCCTTTACCCTTTTTATTTTGTTCTTTCTTCTTTCCCTTGGTCTGTTGGTTAGCCTTAGGATTCGTCAACTACACACTGTGAACATTCAACATCTAGGTAGTGGGATCAGCCAGACTAGGAGTTTGGTTGGCCACAATCTATTGTATTGACAATTGTTGCAACTGATTTGACAACAAATCCATGGACTTGCTTTGTGTTGAACCCACTATGCCATCAGTGTGGGGCCCAGACTTTTGTTTGGCCTTATCGAGATTATATTGTGGTGCATCTAGTAAGATCTTGTAGAGCATGCCAGACTGAGAGTAGATTAGTTCTAGTTGTTGTGCTCTCATAATAGCCTCCTCTTCTGAAAACACCCTATATGTTGCTACGTCTTTGGATATGCAGGGAACAAAAGACTTCAAGAACCACTCAAGAAAGAAAGCAAGAGGGACCTTGACCTTAATCAAGCTTTTTCTTCATCGCCATTCTCGGATATGATCAGAGATGTGGTCAGCCTTGGTTTTCTCAAAGTTGGCCAAAAGTTTGGTGTCGGCATCGTATCTCATGGGTAACTGAAAATGGTTCAAGAAGACCATCGCCAATTCATTAAAGTAAGAGTACCTCGAGCCATCAAGCTCAATATACCACTTTGCAGCACCCCCTATAAGAGTGCGTTGAAAAAGGTGCAATTGAATAGAGTCGTCTTTTAACGAGTTTGACAAGCACCACAAGTGAAAGGTAGTCACATGATCACCTGGATCTTCGCCAGGATTGCTCTCAAATTTCAGAATATCTAAAGGCAACTTAGTCGGCATGGGGGGCCAACGAGGATCATGATAGATCATTTCATTCAGTAATCTCGACAAGTATGGAAAATATAGGGTTTTCGAGAAGGGTAGTTTCGGTGTTGGAGTATTTACAAGAAAAGAGAGCCTTGGATTTTGACTGGCACCAGGTTTCCAGGAAAACTTGGACTATTGGCCAGGGTTTTGGTAGAAACCATGGCCTTCACCAGAAAAATGAAATTGTGTATGTTGAAGCATCATCGGCTGACTCTCGTAATTAGACGACATAGCCTACGCAGGGATTTCTCCTTGTGTTGTGTTCCAAGGACCTTGGTAGGGGATGCCCCCAGCCGATCCACCTGGCATAGGTACAAAGCCTTTCCCAGGGTTCCATTGAGTATGGAAGGGGTTACCCCTGACCAACATTCCTTGCAAGGGAAACGATCCCTGCCAAGGATTCCAAAGACCATGTGTGGAGTATACTCCAGTCGTCGCTCCCTGTGAAGGAATGGTACCTTACATCGGGTTCTGTTTACCAAAGCTGGGGTTTCCCCCAATTGAGAAAGTGGTGGAAGAAAAAGCATTGTTCCCAAAAGCACCAAACAAAGAGAACGGCATAGATCCCACTGACATTGTATAAGATGAAGGTCCTAAACTAACTCCACCAAACAAGCTATAATTAGCGTTAGGCCCGATTGGCTGCTAAAAATCATCGTCAAGCGAAGGGGGCGGAGTATATGATCCCCACCGTAAGGAATAGGATTAAAAGGGGCAATAGTGCCCGCATTTGACCCTTGCAAGGGAGCGTTATAGCTCCCTACCCCTAGACCCATGGTCTTTAATGTAGAATAAGTAAGAACCAAATTCATATCAAAGTCGGGCATCTGATATGAGAAGGGAGCTCCCGTCGCATTTTGAGTAAATGGAACAGTGGTCGAAGTTGTTAAAGGTATCGGACCACTTCCCGAAGTCGTGGGAGTCGGGACAACTGAGGTCTTGATTAGCGACGGTGAGGGAGGAGGTAGGATGCCCCCTCCAGTAGTATCCATAACAGGAGTATGGGGACTCTTGGATGAAGTAGAAACATTTGCTTCCATTGTCGCTCATCGAACTAACTGGCACTCAGAAAATGTCACCTCGGGAGGGACAGTCTGAATCAAGATCAGCACTGACAAGTCGATAATTAGATTATCTGTTGGCCTGAAACCTTCAGTCTCAAGGTCATAAATGATGGATTTCTTAGGTGCCAGAAAGTCTCCCCTTGGAGCAGGCTTGGGCATAGTTTCTTTTGGCCTGGTCGCTTCGAACGATCCTTCGTTATCAAGTCTTCATCTCAACGATGGTGGATGTGGCTCCAAAGTAACCGGTGATAGGCCCTGAAGCCTTCACGACTGGCAAATTTGTTGATCTTCCACTTTTTGAAATGATCAAATGACACAGTAAGGTTTGACTAGCACGGAACACAAAGCACACACTAAAAAGTTTCCTAAAGATAAATCAAGCAGTCAACTAACTAGTGGGAAGGATGGTTACGCCAATCGAAACTAGAGCAACTAACCGGTGTAAGTGAAACTCGAACACGGAATCACCCTCCGGGTATACTCTGAGAAGAATGATCTGATGTATGCCCTAGGTACCACGATATACCCCCACAGTCACATGTGTAAGTCCACAAAATATGGGCAACTAGGTTTCCAGCTCGCAGTCAGTCACCAGGCGAGTACAGTCGACAGTCAATCAGATCGTAATGATCAGTATAACAAGTCTGAAGCCCTTCAAGGGTGTCGAAAGAAATTGGTCTGGAAGACAATTGAGGATCTCGAATGGATTCGAGGTCCACTAACCTCCGTAGGAAAATGTGATCGGTATTGTTCCTGAGAAAGACCCTCAATATGCAATCCCCACTATGTTTAGTCTGGCTTTGGAGGGGTTATCTCCTCTGGCTTTTCTCACACGACCTCCTGTTTATCTCATGTATTAGAGTGGGGTCCTGGCTAACTCTTATGAAGTTGGACTTAAGACACTCCCTATCTCAGACTTCAATGTTTGTTTTAAATGGCCTTGAATATTTTCCTCTTCACACCTAATTCAAGGCCTTAAAACCCTAAACTAGTTGGTGAACCCTACAAACAAAAAGTCTAATATATTTTAAGTTAAGCGTTAATTTTAAGGCTTGATTTACGCAAAGGATGTGGTCATGCAACTAATGGTGTTTTGAAGAGATGAATAAGGAAGAGAATTTTAAAGCATTTGAAAGAAAAAGATACTTCGAAATTAAAGCAAATCTTATAAAACTCTTTGTAACATTCAACTTTTATAAACAATGTTTCAAGATATTGTAATTAAAAGTTTCCTAAAAAGTGCTTTCGTTTGACTAAGAAAAACTACTTATATTTCAGGAAATCAAAAATAACTTTGAAACGAAGAATCTTTTTCTTCTGCAAACGACAACCTTGACTACTTTAGCAAACTAAATGTAAGAAAATAAATTCTTCTTTTTTTTTCCAACTCCTTTAACAAGAAAAACTGAAGAAAAAACTTTTTTTTCGTTTTTCAAAGTAAGAAACAAGAACAAAGAGAAAATTGAAACCAAGATTGATAAAGACCCTAAGACAATTGTGTAAATACAGGGATTCAACCAAGAAACCAAAAGGAGGATATAAGACTTGACAGTTCACTCTAAACCTTTAGGGCAAACAAAAGAAAACTAAGGAACAAGTTAACCAAAAATTTAACCCAAGCTATGGCCAAAGACAGAGACTCTGACTGGTTCAAGAAAGTCCTGGGAAGCCTAACCTTCTATCAGGAAAGAGACAAACCTCTCTTTGTTAAAAAACACTTTCGATACACAGAGACATGGATTGTTGCATCAACAGCCTACGTATGTATGTGGGTTGTCTACTGTGTAGAGCGCATATGTATGTGGGCTGACCCAAAATAGGGCACGTACACCTCTGAGACTTTTCAAGAATAAAAAGACTAGGCAGACTGACAGAGTAGGGAAAGATGGTATGCACCTTGCAGGTGACCAGGAACCCTTAAAAGACTCAGTGAACTTGACTTAAACTTAAAAGGCAATCAAGAATCCAATTAAAAACCCAAAAAACTCCTTCTAAAACCCTAGAGAGACTCCCCAGTGGAGTCGCCAATTCTACTAGCAGGAAAACCCCCCTATAATTATACCAGGGTTCTAAGTATAGACAAAGAAAATGACTCCCTAAAATTCAATCTAATTTCTACACTACCCCAAACATTCCAAAATAGATGAACAAAAATAAATGAAAGAGTAAGTCAGAAACTGTACCTTTAATCCAACGTTTGGTGTTGACCTCCTCAAGCTTTGTAGCTCCCAAGGCTGCAAGTCTCCTCCCAAAGCTGACTTGCATCCACAAATAGGCAAACAAGGCTACAACATTCTATTTCTATTCATCAATTAGGGTTAGATATAAATTTGTATGTATAAATCAAAGAAAAGACATAAAAACCATCATTTGGGACAGGGAAAAGAGATTCTTTTATTCAATAATCAAAGATTGAAGCTTACAACCTTTGCAAGACGAAGCTCCACAAACCTAGTCTGGGATCCTCTTAACAATGCTCCAAGTGCACCTTCCAAAATCCTTCTCTCACAATCTATTGATCACCTCAAGGGAAGGGAATGGATTGTATGGGAGAAAAGGGGCTAGAGAGGGAATGTGGAGGCAATAACTCACAAAAGGCTGCAAATACTTGGGCAAGGAAGGAAAGATAATTTGGGCATAGCTTCACTGTTCTAATGCTTGATTGTGGAATGAGACCCCAATACCTCCTTTTATATGACAAAAAGATAGTTATTCGGTTGGGGGACGGGTTATGGTAGGTGAATTGGTTGGGAAACCTCCAATAGCCTGTAAATTCCACTGAATTCCTTACAACGTTTTAATTTTTGCAATTTTTGGAGGTATACACGGCTTGTTTAGTGTGCAGCAAGTGTATGTACACAGGTTGTCTAGTATGCAACAAGTGTATGTATGTGATCTGTCTAGCATGAAACAAGCGTATGTACGCAGGCAGTAGTGCAGCAGGGCGCGTACATGCTCTAAAAAATGGTTTTTTAAATAGAGTTCCTCAGTAGTGATTTGGAAAATTATGCAAGTAGGAAGGCCAATGCCATGTATGCATGAGTAGGGCTATAACATCAATATAAGTACAATATACGAATATTTTCTTACAATAAATGTTGTCGAACATTGACCCCATGTCTACGAGAGAATTAAGTCATTGTCGTCATAAATTTATTAAAGTTTTATAAGAGTAGCCAGAAATTACTCAAGAAATGAAAACCATACATTTTTACCACGTAAGCTTCAAAGATTCACTATAATCAAGTAAGAAAATCAAACAATAAAAGAGAACTAGGCCAAGAAAAATTGTATAGTCATTAAATCGAATTGAGTAGACATATCCATACCTATTTCCTAGAAAATAATTTGTGTCCCCAAATAAAAGAGGGTCTAAGGGTTAGGGATTGAATGTGGGTATTTAAAAGGAGACAAAGAAATATTAAAAATTTCTAACCTTCAAAGTACAAAATTCGAGCTATGTAGATCAAGAATTGGATCTGAAACAAGTAGCTCATAGAAAAAAGACTATTTTATGCATTGAACAATGACCAGAAAAAGCTTTTATAAACGTCGCACCTAGAACAAAATTGTTGAAATCTCTCACCGTCATTTTACTTCCAATGAATGTTGACCATGTCAAATTTTACCAAGTCAGTGACTGTTAAACCATTTTAAAACAGGTATTTGTCCTTTTCACACATCTGTCGACCTGCGTTAGACTTCCATAGAAAGTTAGTCACAAGACCAATGACTCAAGTGCATCGGACTTCCATTGAAATTTCGTTACAAGACCAACAACTCAAGTGCATCGAACTTCGGACAAAAGTTCGTCGCAAGATTAGCGCTCAAGATTGTCAAACTTCTGATGATAGTTCGTCGCAAGAACAATGGCTTAAGAACTTCATCATACTTACGATGAACATCAGGGAGCCTAGAAAAACGATTAAAATTTTAATAATTATGTGTCAATTTGTGACGGTGCAATTAATTTTATCCTTATCATCGTAATATTTCATCAAATATTGACCCCATATGTACTAGTGTGTGTAGGTCACTTGAGTGAGATAGAGAAGATTGGAGTGCTCATGCAGCATTAGCCTAGTCACTAGATTTGTGAGCAGCAATTATGAATGGGGAAAAGAGATTAGAAGAAGAAATTTATTGTGTCAACCTCCAGTAGTCCAATTGAGTATGAATCCAATGGCCCTCCAAAAATACAACTATTGTGTTAGTTGCTTGAGGGGTCGAGGGAGTGGTTTCTTTATCAACGACAGAGGAATCCTATGATAATCACATGAATCAATGATGTGATCTCTCAATTTGATTCAACTTCCCCATCCACATTGCTTCTCAACGGATCCAAGAGTACTTTCCAAGAGAAAAAACACCGAAGAAACAAAATACAAGGAAAATCAATAGAAGGAAAAATAGACAGGTTGTTGCTTCAATACCTCTATAACTCATGATTATACCTGGAATTTGGTGTTAATAGTTTGAAGAGAAATCGACTAGTACCCACCAGTCGCCTTGTGTGAGTATCACCGAGATAACCGATAAGAAAGGAAAAAGTCAACTAATGACCTCTATAACATATTGGAACAACAAAATGGCGAGAAATTTAGATGACCAATGACGTGATGGGGAATTCTTGGAAGTCATCTTCAAACAGTAGCTAACTTAATCAAGCATTACGAGATCATTTTGGGATAGTCATGGATTGAAGCATCCATTTTGAAAGGAATTACAGGAATGAATAGTTGATACCCTCCCTAGTCGACTCAGGTTTACTGGTAAAAATTGGTGCATGTTTATTATTGGACGACGAGTTAAATCGACTACTAAACCAAACTAAATTGTTGGATGAAGAAAATACAAAGAGTCGATTTCCATTGGTTGGTGCAAAATATTGAAGTCTGTGTAGTATTTATGGTGAGACTCGACCTTGGATTGTTGGTCAAATGACACTTTTGATGCTAGAAATACTACTGAATGACAGGAACACTAACGAGCTGATTGCATTTAAGGTTTTTAATGTTCAAAATAGTTTTTAGTTTTCGATGCTCAAAAATACAATTTTTAAAGTGGCATAATCATTTAAGTAGTCCTTCTAAGTTTTCAAAATACTTTTGAATAGTATTCATGTCTAATAGAAGTGTGTTCTGCTCCAACTTGTGCTCTGGTTGAATGCACAATATACCAACGTAAAGAGGATCCATAGTGCAGCAATGCATGAAATTTGTGCATGCATATGAGAAAATGATTCTACCATTATTTTTAAATCCATTTTTAGTTGTCATATGGGACATTGGTCAACCGATAGATTGTTGATCGACTTGAACTAATAGACATTGGTCAACTACTTCAAGATAGTGGGAAAAGATCGATTGAAGAAGGAAGCCTTGAATATTTTTATATAAATATTTGAATTATGTAATAAATATGAGTATATTTTGAGCCATGTTAATGGGTCATATTTTGAGTCATTTTAATGGGTCATATTTTGAATCGAGTCATATGTATAAAAATAGTTACATGAGGGATAGTCGAGTTGAGTTTACGGTCGAGTTTGTCAATCGTTAGTTGAGTCTAAGTCTAGTCGATTTTGTAATCTAGTTTAGTGAGAAAAAAAAATTATGTTGTCAATTGACTCGGTGATGTATCAGTTTATTGAGTCATATTTATTGTAAAACCTAAGAAAGGTGGTTACTCGAAAAAGAAAAAAAATGATGTTGTCGATTGAGTCAGTCATGTATCATTTTATTGAGTCATATTTATTGTAAAACCTTAGAAAGGAGGGGGTGAAATGTGAGTCTTGAAGGAGGGTGATCCTATCCACCATTGTAATGTAAGTCGGTGTCTAGCCGATGTGATCAGTTCCTTGCTGATAGTAGTTGATTTCTAGTTGACAACCTTTTAATGAGTCTGTAAAATCATTGTATCGAAAAAAAGTGTCCTTTTGTAATTAATTTTTAGTCACAGAGTCATAGTAGAGTCCAATGAGTTATGTCTTAGTCGATTCAAGTCATGATCACAAATCATAATCTCAGTGAGTCATATTTCATGTAATGAAATTGAAAACCCTAACCCATTGCCAAGAAAGCATAAAGAAACTTAGCCATGATTGATAAGCAGTAAAGTAGCAGTTTGACATAGTTTGAAGAATTGATGTATCCAAGATCGACTAAGAAGATTAGAGCAAACAACAATTTAACTAATAAGTAAGCATGCAAAGATTGGAACACTTGATTGAAATATTGAGCATTGATCAAGAATTTTGCAGCAATTGATTTGAGCACTTGCAAAGAGTATTGATGACATGACAAAGAAGAAGGCATTCAAGAAAGACACACACACAAAGCACAAGAATGATTGAACTTATTGAGGCCCTTAGTCTAAGAGTTGTGAAACAGTTCCTTGGGTCATAACCTTGAAATCTAGAAAGTAGGGAAATGTAGGTTGGTTGAAGCATGTGGCTTCACCATAGGGTGTTGTGTAGGGGCAATATGAGAATAAGATGATCCAAGCACCACTCAGAAGGCACAATGGTGTAACAAGAGAGTCAAGAGGACCATTTTTGGGATGGGTGGTCAAGCATTGGAGACTCATTGCCTGCATAGGCACCTACCAGATTGAATATGGAGACTAAAAAGTAAGAGGTCAAATTAGAACCTTGTATATGTGTATCTTCATATACAATTGGTGGTTGATTTACCTATGCATGGTTGATGCAGAGTAAGGATACTTTTGTAGTAGTAGAGACCCAGGATGTTGTTGCACACTTGCTTGGGAAGAGTAAGGATTTTAGTGTGGGAGAGATTTTGGGAGTCCTCTTAGACCCTTATAATAGTAAGCACACATTAGACATCAAAAATTAGCATAAATGAATGATATATATGTAATAAAGTACATAAAGTTAAGTATATGATAAGGGAAACTTAATGAATAATTGGTTGGAGCAGATACAACCGCTCCAACCATATCTCTAGTGTATAGATACTCTTGAAGAAGGAATATGAACTTGGTTTGCTAACCTTCCCTAAATTTGATCTTCTCTCTTGAGTTACATGTGTGGTTTTCTTACTATAATGTAGTCTCTTCTTGAATGCCCGTGTAATCTAGAATATTACAACACTTGGAATTTCACTTGATGACCTAGAAAATGCCCCTTGTCTTGAATTAAGACTCATCATGTCAACCCTCATTTGTTCCAAATAAGGAAGAATAGTTGATCAATGATGTTTTTCTTCCCTTGGCTTATCGACTGAAACCATGACTTCCATGATTGCCTCATCTGGAGGCAACTCAAAATCTAGGATGTCATGTGAACTCGAAGAGTTAACAGCCCAAGTGAGCGGAGTGTGATAATCATGTTCCATATTGAGATGAAGTTTCATACTAGTGTCAGTTGAAGCCAGCTAAATAAATCAGTCAATATATAGGACCTTGTCCCAAGAAGGTAAACATGAGCATAAAATCTCCTTCTCAGAAGCAACTAAACACTTAGGATATGATGCAACATAATTCACATGTGGTGAGGTAGAGTCCAATAGAATATTGGGAACATAAAATGGGGTATCATGATCTAACGTCAAACAAGGATGGTGATTATCATATGCAAGATAAGCTAATCTATGGTGACAATGATTCCATTGTAATGAAAATTCATCATTAGGAAACGCATAGACACCACAACATTCCTAGCATATACAAAATCACTCCCAAGAAGCATATTGAAGTCTGATGGGCCATTTACTACTATCACATCAACCATAATAGTCTTCCCACCTAACGTAATAGAAAGTTGAGGAAGAATCCCCAAAGATTCACTAGATCTTCTATCAAAATCCCATAGTTGTCTAGGAGTTGGCACAATCTTGGGAGAATCCATAGCTTGTCAAGCCAAGGAGGATAAATTTTTTGCAGAGGATCCTTCATCTACTATATATCAATAGATGTTTTTTAAATAATATTCAACCATATTGGGAAGGGAGTAGAAGAAGGAATGTGAGGCTCAACAAGACCATTCCAATAAAAGGAAACACTCTTAGAACTTGGAGGGAGTGTGCTCGAGGCGAATGGGATGCCCCCTTGTTCAAATGGTTCTGAACTGGAAGTGAAGAAAACATGTTTGATAGACACATTTCTCTCCAAAACAAGAGTGGGATTGATTGAATATTTCATTGGTGTGACCACTTCATCAACCAACGGTTGAGTATGTTAATGAGAAACCAAAGGTGGTTCTAGAGTGAAAGAGCCTTTAGACATGGACCGCACTCTTTTTATCTCTGGAATAAGAGGACATAAATGAGTAAGTTCATCTCCCATGAAAAATCTACAACGAAACTTAAGCTTGTGTATTGCTCATCTAGATTTCTCAAAAATATCAATTTCCCCAACATGACTAGCAGTGGCTCATTGCTTGCCCCCTGCATGACTTACGGTGGTGGTTGTATGTCTCCAATATGACTTGCAATGACTGGTGATGTGTCTCCAGCATGACCTACAATGTATGGTGACATGTATTCAACGTGAATTGCAGTGGTTGGTGACTTCTCCTTTTCTCTTCACTTATTCTTATTCTTCCTCTTTTTATTATTTTTAGACTTATGGTTACGAGGAGAAATAATTTCACTAGAAGAGGCAAAAGGAAGAGGAATAGATTTTGCAGGCAAATAAGTTTTGGGATAATTTGGAACATTCAAATTGGACATCAACCAAACAGGTAGAGCCATAGACAATCTGGGAATATTCAATATGGCCCACAAGGGCACCAATGTTTCTAAAGGAAGGAAAATCACAAGAGTCCCCATGGGAATGGGTCCCTTCCTTGGTAGTAACAAAAGAATTTCCTGGCACATGACTAGTAATTAGTGCAAAGGGAGTGTTGATGGGGTATGCAATCATTGACCCCCCCATATAACTACCCTCAAGAACATTATTTCCCCCAATGAAGTCACCAGTTCTGTTATGGAGAAATCCTTGTGCAGATAGGTGAGCACTCCCTTGGATCTTCCCTTGATCTGAGACAAATTGTAGGATAGACAACAATGTGATCATCCTCTAGATATAATGCACTTGATCCTAAAGCATGCAATGAGAAGGAAAATAATGGTTCATACTTTTTTCTCGGTGGTTGTTCCTGTGTAATTCTGGCTGATGGAGCTCCAAAAATCCTATTCCATCTCCTAACACCTACTTCCTACACAATAGAGAATAAGAATGCCAAACAAAAACCCTTCAAGCAATCAGAATGTCAAATATTTACTAGATATAACCTAATGTGCTCAAGAAATGCCAACTCTACCATTGACAAGTATATATGACTTAATACAAACAATCAATGGAGGGAAACATCATATAGATCTATATTAATAAGTGGAGAAAATATTGCATTAATCAAGTATTTTACCTTGAGTTCTGATTGAAGGTCTCTCCTAGATCCTTACTCTAGCTCTTCCTTATCCCTCACACAAGCAATACCAACCTGATATGAAGACTGACTTTAGAAGAATCTCTTTGAAAATATGCGACATAAATTTGCTCTCCAAATATTCCTCCCTTCCTCCCTTGGAATGTTTTATTTATATAGATTGATGGAGGAGGCTAGGGGATGTATCTAAACCTCTAGAACTTAGTGAAGTCTAAGTCCAATATGATTTTCCAACCTCATCATGCAAAATTGAAAACTCACTCAACATTGATCTCCTTGTAGCTTATCAAGTCTAGAAGGTTATAGGGGCGGCCGCACGTTGCCAGTAGTGCAGTTGGCAACCGATCACACCCTGCCAGTAGTGTAGCATTCAACCAGTCACACCTTTCAAGGTGTGAACTCCCTAAAAACTCAAAAATACAAGGCATAAAAGGTCTCAGTAGAAAAAAACCAGTAGGTCCTCAATGTGTCTCTAGGCTAGAAAATAGAGTTATAACAGATACCCCCTAATGTGTAAGGTTAGAAGAGGAACTAATGGTTGAAACATATTATAATATGCATAAATGTGAGTCAGCATAAGGAAGGAGCTAGGAGATCATGGAACAAAGACATAGGAGTTAGGAGGCACTACTACATAATTTATGACATGCAACAAAGACAGACTAATGTCGCAACTGGGTGGGATCTAACCTAAGGCATGATGTTGGAAAAAACGACGGTTAATAATGTAACAATGGGATGCAAGGAAAAACCTATTCCTATATGTAAATTCAAAACACATACCTCAATTTCAATGGATGCTGACATTAAAAAATATCTCACAAAACATTATCAAGTCATGTAAAACACTTCCAAAACTACTAGACTTGATGTTAAAGTGAATAGTGAAATCTCAAAAAAAAAAAAAATTGTGGACATGATATATTGGTTATCTAATTAATGTACATATGGTTCAATTCTTACTTATGAATCCAAATGATGTGATTGGAATCCATGTTTATATACATGCTTGAATCTATTAATTCTTAATTTAATGACAACTTCCAAGCTAACAAAAACACAATTAACAACTAATGTAACCTATGTTAAGATCTTGGCCTCGCCATGGGTGTGCTTATGATGAGGGTTGAGGCTATCTACCTAACAATGAAAATTAAGCACCAAACATGATAAGAATCAAACCGAATCAACCCACATGCAAAAATAAAAATCACTCACACTACACACCTATGTACAAGGCATTATTCATTCCGATGGTTTATGCAAAGTAGAGCCCATTGCTAGGCTCAAGCTAAGGATTCCTATTGTCTACGATGAACACATGGGCCTTTGTCAACATCATGTGGCACACCATGCCAGGGCCATTCCACATAAGATCGATTTTCCATGTTCTTAGACTATTAGGAACTACAGAAAGACAATCATGGTGAGTAGTATCATGAGCTACCACAGCTCCTTGATGATTCCCATCAAGACATAGATGAGGTAAGAGACACCCGTCTTCGGTATGGTTAAGAGAAGAAAAATTAGTGGCAAGTTCCAAAAAATAAATCCAAGGCTCAAATTGGTCAAGACTTGGCATTTCACTGGATGACCCAAAAATTGCCCCCTGTCTTGAATAAAGACTCACCATGTCAACCCTCATTTGTTTTGAATCGGGAAGAATAGTTGATCAATGGTGTTCATATTCCCTTCGCTTATCGGCTAAATCCATGACTTTCACAATGGCCTCATCTAAAGGCAGCTCAAAATCTAGGATATCATGTGAACTCAGACAATTAATAGCGTAGGTGGGTGGAGTGTGTTTATCATATTCCATATTGAGATGGAGTTTTTGAGCAGTGTTAGTTAATGTCAACTGAATAACTTGATCAATTTTTATGACCATGTCCCAAGAACGTAAACATGAGCATAAAAGGTTCTTCTCATAAGCATCTTAACACTTAGGATATGATGCCACATAATTCACCCATGGCGGGGTAGAGTCCACCCAAATAATAGGAACATAAAATGGGATAGCATGGTATAAATTCAAATAAGGATGGTGATTATCAGATGAAAGTTGATCTATGGTGACAATGCTTCCGTTGTGACGAAAATGCATCACTCGAAAGAGAGTAGACACAACGACATTCATAGAATACACATAATCACGCCTAAGAATCATATAGAAGTCTATTGGGCCATTCACCACTATCATATCAACCATAACAGTCTTCCCACCTAACATAATAGGCAATTGAGGAAGAATCCCCAAATATTCACTAGGTCTTCTATCAAAAGCCAACAATTGACTAGGAGCTAACACAAGCTTGGGAGAACCCATAGCTTTCCAAACCGAGGAGGATAAAATGCTTGCAATGGCTCCTTCTTCTACTATACATTGGTAGATGTTTTTTGAATAAAATTCAACCCTTATTTGGAAGGGTGTAGAAGAAGGAAGGTGAAGCTCAACAAGACCATTACAATCAAAGGGAACACTCCTATAACTTGGAGGGAGCGCGCTCGAGGTGAGTGGGATGCCCCTTGTTCAAAAGGTTTTGAACTAGAAGTAAAGAAAACATGTATGGTAGACACATCACTCTCCAAAAGAAGAGTGGGATTGACGGAAGATTGCATTGGTGTGACCACTTTATCAACCAATGGTTGAGTATGTTGTTGAGAAACCAAAGGTGGTTTTGGAGTAGGAGATCCTTCAAACATGGACCGCACTCTTTTTGTCTCTAGATTAAGAGGACATAAATGAGTAAGGTGATGTCCCTTGAAAATTGTACAAGGAAACTTAGGCTTGTGTCTTGCTCATCTAGATTTCTCAGGAATATCAATGACCCCAGCATGAATAGAAATGGCTAGTTGCTTGCCCCTAGCATGACTTACAGTAGTTGATTGCTTGTCTCCAGTATGGCTTGTAATTACTAGTGATGTGTCTCTAGAATGACTTGCAATGGTTGATGACTTCACCCTTTGTGTTCTCTTCTTCTTATTCTTCCTCTTTTTATTCCTTTTATACTTTTGGTTACTAGGAGCTAGAATTTCACAAGAAGAGGCAGAAGGAGGAGGAGGAATAGATTTTACTAGAAAATAAGTTTAGGAAGAATTTGAAACATTTAGAGTGGACATCAACAAAACCGACAGACCCATGGACAATATGGGAATATTCAAGATGGCCATCAAAGGGGCACCAATGTTTCCAGAGGAAGGAAAATCACAAGAGTCCCAATGGGAATGGGTCCCTTGGTTGATAGTCACAAAAGAATTTCCTATCACATTACCAATAGTTGGTGTAAAGGAAGTGTTGTTGAGGCATGGACTCACTAATCCCCCCATATAACTACCCCCAAGGACATAGGTGCCCCCTATGGAGTTTTCAGTTATGTTATGGAGAAATCCCCCTACAGACAAGTGAGCACTCCCTTGGATATGCCTTTGATCTGAGACAAACTGTATGATACACAACAATATGGTTATCCTCTGGATCTAATGCACTTGATCCTAAATCATTTAATGAGAAAGAAAAGAATGGTTCATACATTTTTCCCAATTGTTTTCCCTACATAATCTTGGCTAATGCAGCTCTAGAAATCTTGTTCCATCTCTTAGCACCTGCTTCCTATACACAAGAGAACAACAATATCAAACTCAAACCCTTCAAGCAAAAGGAATGTCAAATATTTACTATATCCAACCCGATCTACTCAAGAAAGACCAAAACTACCATTAACAAGTATATTTGACTTAATACAAATAATCAATGGAGGGGGAAACCATACATATCTATATTAATAAGTGGAGAAAATAGTACATCAAGTATTTTACTTTGAATCATAATTGAATGTCTCTCATATCTCCTTGCTCCAACTCTTCCTTATCCCTCACACAAGCAAGGACAACCTGATATGAACACGGACTATGGAAGAGTCTCTTTGAAAATCTACAGCATAAGTTTTCTCTCCAAATCTTCCTCATTCCTCCCTTGGAATGTCTTCCTTATATATATTTATGGAGGAAGTTAGGGGATGTATCTAGACCTTTATAACTGAGTGAACTCTGAGTTTAATACGAGTTCCCAAGCTCATCATGTGAGATTGAAAACTCACTCAGTGCTAATCTCCTTGTAACTCATCAAATCTAGAAGGTTATAGGGATAGTCGCAGGTTGTCAGTAGTGTAGTTAGCGACCAGTCACACCTTGCCAGTAGTGCAACATGTGATCAATCTCACCTTGCTAGGAATGCAAGGTGTGACCTCCCTCAAAAACTTAGAAATCCAAGGTAGAAAAGATATTCAGCAGAAAAACACCAGTAGGCCCTCAATGTGTCTCTAGGGTGAAAACTAGAGCTATAAAAAAAACACAAAATGCATGCACATAGAAATACCAACAAGCACGTAAAATCAATGTTTACCTTGGAAACCCTTAACTAAGAGAAACAATACTCGAGATATATATCTTTATTGACCTTGTCCAAGTTGTCCAAACACTAGGTCGCTTGAGGCATCTGTAGTGTCCCATTTTATCGGACTACTTTTATAAAACCAAGTTTATTCCTTGAGGGTGTTTGCTCGCAAACGAACCAGTTAATAAATGATATGATGACATTTAGACTCTATTTTATTGGATTGCTTAAATTAAAACATGAAAATGGTTGGATTAATTGCATGAGATATTAATGAATAATTTACATGAGATTGATTATAATTATTGTAGATGCTAATAACAAGTTTCTTGAGTGGATGGGGAACTTAATGATACCTTGACACGAGTATCATCAACAGGGACTTTGGGACTTCAGACTAAGTTAGGGAGTAGTTCTTAATTGATGATTTATGTTTATGTAATTGGATTGATTTTAACAATACTGACAAGAATTTTTTTAGTGGATCCAGGCACAGGGATCGTGCTTGTCGATTTGACTCACATAGGAGTAACGGGGTTGTATAGAGCCAGACCAGTACTATGGGGAGAGGTGGAACAACGTCTCTGATTCCACCTACTAGCACTCCCACACTGGCTGGAGTTGAAAAGTGCAGGGAACTTTTTCTTGAGGGGGTTGCACGATGTCGTGAGGGTAGGTCGTGGACTCAATCACTCACGAGGGTAAACTAAGGAGCACGCAATAAGGTTAAAGAATTATGTAACATCCTCATTTTAATCCCCCCAAATAATAATGTAATTGTAGAAATGTGAATTAGGCTAATGAGTTGGTATGTTTGGGGAAAAGAGTTTGTATTGATTAGTATGTTCGAGGGAAAAATTGTATATTATGAACATTGAAATGATTAATAAAAATGATAATCAATGGTTGTGATACGACAAGGATGAAAACGATGGGGGGCTATGATTCCACAAGAGATAGGGGTCCAAGGGGGGGAATGTTCATGGGCATTAATCCAAACCACATTCCTGAGATTATTATCATTATGTAAACCTTCTATTTGTTGTTGAGTATTCCCAAGGCCAATCATTGATTTCATGTAAGAGGGTGGGTGTGAGAGTGACATCCCATAGTTATTGGGAAGCATGGGGCTAAAATATAATCAACATTGGGCAGAGTGGGGAGTCAACTGGTTTGAGGAAAAGGAATTTCATATAGCCAAATAAGATAGTTTTTACATGTAGTTTTTGGGCAGGAAAGGAGGGGCTAAGTGTTGGGAAGAGCATTAGGCATGATGTGCTTGAAGGCATCCATTGTTTGGTTGTGGATTTGTTGGAATTGTGGCTTGTGTGCCTGTAAAAATAGGTTGTAATCCTGTAGTTTGTTTCATGTTGAGGAAATGGCTCAAGAGCCTTGTGAAGGTTGTTGTGAGCACTCCTAGAGCAATCGAGAGTTCCTAGAAGTCCCCTATTGATAGATTCCCGACCAACCAAGTGCACTAGAAGCCCTAATAAACAAATGGTACAACTTGATGGACTGAAAGTAGTGAAGGGGGTACATTCCTTGGGTTGTGCGGATTGTGGGGAAGAGAGTTGGTGGATTGGAAATGTTGATGGAGTAGGACCTAGGTTTGGGGCCATTGTGTGTGGAGATTAGAGAGCCAGAGGGTCGGATCTCCTTATGGAATCATAACTTCAACTCATGGGTGGCCTATTGTTGAGAGAAAATGAACAACAACGCCTATGGTTGGGAGCTTCATCCTTCACACAAAGCCAGTTGATTAATTATTAATAGATAAGTGTTCTATTGTTTTATTATAATTATTTTGTTGTGTAAATAATTATATGAATGTTGTGTGATTGCTAGTTAACTGAACAGTTGCATTCATGTTTAAATATATGATGTTAGATGCATGGGTAAATCAACAAGTTATTTTTTTGTAATTTTTATGGGCCTGCTACCCCTTAGTTTTCTTTTATATGTATGGGATATTTTTTTTAATTTGTATTTAACAGGCTAAGTCATTTTCCACAGTGACGATACTCAACACAGAGACTAGGTACGTTACACCTTATTCATCAACATCCAATAGTTTCACAAATAGGGGCAATAACCGGAGTTAACAAGGTCTCTACAATTGTGCCACTCTTACCAATGCTCAAGGTCGAATGTCTAAAGAGCATGACACATGCCACCCTTGGAGTACATTGATACATCTTGAAGGGCATGGCGTGCATGGCACCCTTAGCATTCTTATAAAATTCAGAACGACTATGTAAAAGTAAAAGTGACAAATAATCTAAGGGCAAGGTACAAGTAAAAGGTGCTTAGAGATTATCATTTAGTAAAAATGCTAAAATATACTATGCCCTTAGAAAAAAGTAAAATAATAAAAGAGACAAAATATGATTACTTAGTAATCTTGGGTAAAGTGAAAATTAAATTTAAAACATAACTAAGAATTGAGTTGATTTATGATATGCATGTTGTAATTTAAACCAATTAAATTAATGGAAAAATTAATTTGATGAAAAGTATAATAAAATGAAGGGTGAAGGGAGGAGTCATAATTCAAGTTGAAAAACAAGCTATGAAATGTAGAATATTGAGTTAAGTGGGAATTCCATTAAATAAAACAAGAGAGTAAATATTCTAATAAGATTTTGGGAGGATATCTAGGGAACACCTATAACAGATTTTAGGGAATCAAAAGTTGAGTGAAGGAAATGAATTAAAATAAAATAATAATTAATGATTTTTTTATGCAAACTTGCATCTAGGTGAATTAATTCCTCTAGGTGAAAGTAGAGTAACACGTATATATATTACTCTCTAAAAAATTGTAAGAGGAATTTGATACTATATTGCATTAATTTTTAGGAAGAAATAGCTGTCACGAAATTTATGTAATTACAAGTTGACACAAGGCTCACTTATATTCCAATTTCGATTCCCAAAATGAAAAATTCCCATAAAAAAGAAAACAAACAACGACAACTTATATAGGTCCATCTCCATCTGAACCATAGAATATAGTTCCAAATATTTTTGGGATTTGTATATCGTATTGTTAATTAAAACCATATTGTATTTTATGTTAAAACTCTGCTTGAATATGATGTAAAATAGCGCTTGAATCCTGTAGGCAGAGTTGAATAATTATTATCTTAACCTGCTAATAGTGATTATGAATCTGAAATATTTGGAAATTTAATCTACACTTGAGTTAGGTGTTGAATTAGAAGTAAAGTTATTAATTAAGTAAATGATTAATTATTTTTTAAAATTAATTATTAAAATTATTCTTTTGTTAATAATATATTTTGTGTTGAATTAGAAGTAAAGTTATTAATTAAGTAAATTATTAATTTTATTAAAAATTTTAATTATTAAAATTATTTTTTTTTGTTGATAATATATTTTATTGAAATGATAAAATATATTTCTAGTATATATTATTGTTTCATTTATGATGTAATTAATTTGGTAATTGAGGTGACTTAATTGTTAGTATGTTAGATTAAAAGAAGTATATTATTGGTTGTTGAAAAGCTCCTTTTGGGAGGGCTTTCCGGTTGGGGAAACCCTAGTCGCAGACGTCCGCGCTCATGCACCTCCTCTCTTGGCGAGGGTTCTCGAAGAAGGCCGAAGCACACGCAAACCCTCATGGTTTGCTCCATTGTCAATCGATGTTGCAGATCACCCAGATACTCCAGGCTCCTTGCGCGGTGGTTTGCTCATGTGCAGTGGCTTGAGGATCTTTTACAGATCCGTGTATTTTGTTACTGTAGGTTCTGAAGGGAGTCGTTTTCCTTTCCTTGTGCGGTCGGGGCAGATTTCTAGGCAAATACATTCTCTACGTGCCTTGTCGCTACTATGGTGTTTGCTCTGAGGATGGATCTGGTTTTGATGTCGAGTTGTTTTCTAGTTTATGGGTGTTCCTGTTGGGATGATTCTTGGGTTCCTTTTACTCAGATCTGAATCTTCTAAGTGAGATTCTAGCGTTATATTGCTCCTTTTTTGCAGTTACTCCTTCTGGTTTCTTCAGTTGTTCAGGGTTTGATGTATGTCCAGATCTGGCTCCTTTCGGTGACCGGTGATGTTTTTACTATCTGGCAGAGGTTGTGCCAGAACTTGAGGTACTTTCCTTGGGTGTGCAGTGCGGGGCTACATCTCGAGGTCCTTGGAGTGGGTGAGCAGTTCATGGTTTACTGATGTTGTTTTGGGGTTCATCGTCGTCACTGCAAACTGGTTCGACTTGTGATGGTTTTCATACCGCTCTGACCTGGTCCTTCTAACCTCCTGGAGTTGATTGGGTATATTGTTTGGAGTTTTACTTTTGTGACGGGCTCTCTTGTAAAGGGTTTCTTGCCTATTAAGGGTTTCTATCAGTTTTTGTCTTTTCTTTTTTTGGTTCTCCAGCCAATTACTTTGTGTCCCTTTGGGATATTCTACCCAGGTTTGGATCGTGTCTTTGGCACCTACAGAATGTAATTTGGTTCTCTTTGGATGAATAGAATTACGCTTTTTTCCGAGGAAAAAAAAAGAAGTATATTATTAAGGTAATTAAATATGTTAATTTTTTTTTAATTTATATATAAGAATAATAATTTGTTTTTAAGGATTCCGTCTTTGATTGTTAACGTTTATGAAGGTATAAGGTATATATACTTTACTTTAGATTTGAACATGTGACTTCCAAGGAAGAAACACATATTCTTAATTATTAGGTTTACTCGTCCTATTGTTTCATTTGTGATGTAGTTGAATTGATAATTAAGATGAAGAAATTGTTAATATATTAAATTAAAAGAAGTATATTGCCAAGGTAATATAATAATAGTATTTTTGAGGAGTAAATTTACTTACTTAGTGAGTAGGTAGATATATATATATATATATATATATATATATATATATATATATATAAGTTACAATTAATTTATTGAAAAATATATTATAATGGTATTTGGGAACCTTACAAAATAAAGTCCCCGAGGTGTAGGACATTCGGTGACAAAGTGTGATGTTAAGGCACTTCGTGATGTTAAGTCACCGGTTTGAAACTTATGGGGACAAAAAATCCAACCATGTTAAGGGTTGGTGTGACTCAGGTCGGATGCGATCCCCAAGTGATTTTGACAGCTTAGATGCCTCTGAGTTGCAGTTTCTCAAGCCACAGACTAGTCCCACAGGTCACTGACAAACTTACAAAATAAATAAAACAATTACATATATTTTTAGTTACAATTAATTTATTAAAAATATATATTACAAAGATATTTGGAAATCTTACAAATTTAATAAAGTAAATTTCTTCACACTCACAATTAGATTATCAAGTCTATTAAATAAAATAGCTTGAATTCAATTCAGAGTAATTTTCTTGCACAACGTGGAGGAATCTCAATTCAGATTCATTTTCTTGCACAACCTGGAGGAATCTCAATTTCAGAGTAATTTTGAATCTCAAAGTAATTTTCTTACACAATGTGGAATTTGTGAATGAGTAGGTGTAAGTATTAGAACACTTATAAGGGGCGAGACGTATTCATATATTCAACGAAAGTGGAAACAATGTCACAGAGAACTAAGTATTTAGTCTATAATTAATATAATTTTGAGCAAATTTTTATTTAGTCTATGCAGTATGTGGTTGGATGTAGCCGATTTTCTATGTATGACAATATGTAAAAAAAATTATATCATTAATATAATTTTGAGCAAATTTTCATTTGAAAAAATACTTAGTCTATAATTAATATCTATTACAAAATGTATGTTCTCCATGCAATCATATAACATATCCTTGACCTTAGTGTCCACTCTAAGGTGGAACTTATTAAAATAGTTAAATTTTAGCAAAGATTTTGAAGATGTTTAAGGCATATTAATACCGTATCGAATTAACCTATCAATAAAGTGCATATTTGACCTTCTTTCCTATAAGAAATTATTAGTTTAGTAAATATGTAAAGAAATGAATAGCAATGGGAAAAGTGAAAACATGACAGAGGAGGTATTGAATATTAGTGAGCGGTTAATAATCATATTAAACAGTTGTATAGTATTGAGAATGCTATAATAAAGTACTGCTTGATTCATTAGTTTAAGGATGAACTATGTTTTAGATGTCAATAGTCGGTGACGATAAAAAAAAGTTGCTGAAGACCTACATTTAAGAATATCAATATCATTTGTATTAAATAGAAAATATCAATATCAATTGTATTAAATATTTTCTAATTAGGTAGAGATGATTATTCAAGGACTCGATGTATATGATAGATAGCTCATAAAAGTTGAATATTGGCAAGGAATGAATTATGTTTTATGCACGACAATTAGTTGAACAAACTTATCTAAAGGTTAGGAAGAGAGAGATATACTCCACTCATGAATAATTATGGAATTTCCTAGATGTACAAGAGTATTTCTAGTTTTAAAGTGGTGACTTATTTATAAGAGTAATAGGGAGTAAGAAATTAAAAGTGGAACTCATAAAGGATTGAAATTAAAGAAATATTTTTTTTAAAATAAAAAGTTTTACATTTTGATGTGAATAATTGTTGAAAGAGTATGGATTTACTAAGGTGTGATGTATCCAACCATCATCAACCGCCACATCCAATAATGCACTTCTTGGGCAATTTCAAAAATCTAATACCAATCAATTAAATAAAGAAGCATGAAAGAGTGTGTGCATTAATCAGTATTTATGTTAAACCATAAAAGAACAAACAATATGCCATGCACATCAATAACCAGCAAGAAAGCACATTATAAATACATATCTCAGAGATAATAATCAATACACAGTGGAAATAATTACGCAAGCAGAGAAACACATGAGAGAGAGCACATATCTTTGATAAAAATCAATCACCAACTGGTTGTAGACCAAGGGCGTTCCACACAACCTTAGACATTAGTGTTTCAAGTCTCAACAACAGGTCACCCGCGAGCCAGGGATATGAATCCATAAGGATGGGTTCCAAAGCGACACTCAACTTCCCAAACCAGTCAGCACTCAGCTCTCAAAGGTTTTTCAACACACAGCAATACAATGTACACCAACTCTCTTCCCTCCATCCTACATCACCCAAAGACAATGAACCCCCTTCATTGCCATGCGGTCCCTCAGGTTGACCACTTCTTTCCAAGGCTCCACTGCATCTGGTCAAGAATCTCAATGTTGGGACTCTCAGTATTCGCAGTTGTGAACAAGGTTTATCGAATGCTAATGCATCTCAGGCATCTAGGCATTAATTTATCGTTGGATTACACAAGTGATTCCTACAACCAACCAACCATGGCTAATTTCCTTCTACAAGTTTTTCCTCTTTTCCTCGGGAAAAACAGGAACGAGCAAGAAAACAGAATTAGAGAGAAATCACTCCAAAACAAATTTGGTTCACAATGAAAATGGCCATCTAGCCAACCAACGAACAATAATAGAGTTTAAATAGCTAGGCGCTCTAAGGCCAGCGTGGTCTCCCCAAGAGACTCATGTGCCCCTTCACGTGCCCCCCAACACAAACATGGGTGATAATTAATTAAACAAAGCATAAATTTTTAGCACCTCGGTTACCCCCTCTCTCATGGAATCATAGCCCCCTATAACTCTTGTTTGTGTTCGTCCTACAGTGAGTGATGTACTTTTATTATTAAAATGTTCAAAGCATTACAGTTTCCTAGGCACTCCGACCCGTTTCAGTTTTATAGGCACTCCAATCTTTTGTCAAACAAACAAATTACATTATTAAACTGGGGAATCAAAATTGGGGTATTACATTCCCCTCCCCCTTATTTTGGCACTGTCCTTTGTGCATATACAAAACATAGATCAGAATTTCAAAACTCTTCAAAAATTCGTGAGTACTCTGCCTGCATGGCATCTTCATGCTCCCAAGTAACATCTTCAAGACCATAGTAGGTCCACTGCACTTTTACTAGTTCTATGACTCAATTCCTGAGCACTTTGACCTTTCTGTCCAATATGTGCACTGGTTGGACCTGAAAGTCTCCCTCTAGCTCCACTTGAATCAAATGTCAATCAATAAAATGGTTAGGATAACGCACATACTTTTTCAACAAAGAGACATGAAATACATTATACACATTCATGGAAGAAGGTAATGAAAACATGTATGCAACTAGCCCTATTTTTTTCCAATATCTCAAATGGACCACGGAATCTAGCTGCTAGCTCTATACAACTACCCAATTTTAATGAGCTCTTCTTGGGATTCACTTTCAAAATCACATGATCTCCCACTTTAAAGTTGTCATGTTCTTATCTGCATAACTCTTATGTCTATCTTGTGCTACCTTCTAATTTTGTGTAATTTTAACCATCTGGTCTTCCATGTCCTTGAGCGATTCAGACCCAAGTACCACTATGTATGTTAGGTTGTCCCAACTCACAAGAGTATTGCATTTTCTCCCATACAAAGCTTCAAATGGGATCATCTTCAATGAAGCTTGATACCCATTATTATTGACAAACTCAACCAAATTCAAGTAATATTCCCACTTATATGGCTTATTCATCATGTACATTCTTAACATGTCTTCAATTACTTGGTTGACCCTCTATGTCTTCCCATCTGACTGTGGATGGTATGTTGTACTAAAGTTTAGATTTGTATGAAATCCCTTAAATAATACCCTCCAAAATTTTGAAGTAAACTTTGTATCTCTGTATGACACAATTTCCTTAGGTATTCCATGCAACCTAGTAATTTCCCTCATGTAAATTTATGCAATATTAGTTGTTTTATGAGTCGTTTTTATAGGAATAAAATTAGCAGAATTTGTCAATTTATCAACAACTGCCATTATTGAATCATGTTGCCTTGTTGTCCTATGCAACTTAGTGATAAAATCAATGATTACCACTTCCCATTTCTTCTCTATAATTGGAAATGGTTGTAGAAAACCCGATGGGTGTCTATGCTCAGTTTTCACTCTCTGACATTCCATACATCTAGCAATGTAATGAGCAACATCCTTCTTCATTCATGGAAAAAAAAATTGGTTTCTTACTGTTGCAATTCTTTTCTGGTAACAGGGAGTTCTGGCATATGGAACATTATGCATTTCCTTTAACACCAAGTTCCTAAGTTCTCCAGAACTAGGAACATAAACTGTGTTATTATGCATAAGGAATCCATCGTCTTTAATCTCGTACCCTTTGAAATTTTGTTATACATTCTCTTGTTGTAAACTCTCTTTTACCTATAGGTAATGGTTTGTAACAACAACATTGAAATTTTTTCTTTTTAAATCTGTTATCTCTCCAGGAAACTACTTAGGGTTGTAAACTAAGTATGCCTGGTAACTTAAGAAATGGATTGTTTTCAATAGGTGGATCAATGGGATACTAAGATAGTGCAATGAAAAGATTATTTATCAGATAACTAAATGA